>DWJZ01008273.1:0-11480 GCA_018249125.1 Asbolis capucinus
TGTAAGTAGATTAAGTTCTCATGTAAGTGACATTTAATGTCTTTATGGGAATAAAATTCTTTAAACCTAAACCTATAGTTCGGATGTTAAGACTATTGTGTAGCAATGGCTTGACAACAGTACCTGTCCGTCGAGGTAGGTAGCGAGCAGATGCAGCACCAGCTCGGAGTCCGTGGGCTTGCCCTCCGCCCAGCCCGAGCCTCCGCCGTTCCAGCGGTAGTTGGACAGACAGCCGCCCGCCGCCAGCTCCACGATCCGCTGCACCACGTAGCGCTTGTCGGCGAAGGGCTCCAGGTACGGCAGCAAAGCGGGCGGCGGCTGCCCCATCACCGCCGAGCCCGCGCCCGCGCCCGGCCCCGCTAGCCCCGCCAGCCCCGTGGCGCGCAGCTCGCGCACCAGCCGCTCCAGGATCGTCACGTGGATCCACTGTAACGACCGCCGCGCGAGCTTCTCATCAATCTTACACTACAATTTTTTTACATTCAACCAGTTACTGTTTAACAACGATAACACCTTTATTTGTTTTATACATTTTTTAGATGTGTAGTTTTGTTACATCCAATTTATGAACCAAATAAATAAAGAAATACATAAAACACCTGACGGCGGCGATTCAGTCCTATGCTAGTTAGGGAAGCTTGGGCCTTTTTTATCTAGACTTGTGACGTTTACTTTATTGTAATCGGTTAACATATCTATGCCGGCGAGTTATTCGAGCACTTCGCGCTGAAGGCGTGTATGCTGGCATGATGAGGCAAGGCGAAGTGCTTCACCGGCTGCTCGGTCATTTACCGAATGAGACAGCTTGGGAGTGGTTATGTTTACGGCTACTATATTGTTGGAAACACTATTGTTACGCCAAGTAAGTCATTAAATTTTATAAAAAAGTACTGTTAATTTTCCTTTTCGGACCTAATTTTAGTTCTTGTAAAAAAAGTTGGCAACGCTAGTTGTGATTTGCTTCTCAGTCGTTGGGCGTTTCGGTAACTTGGCATAACAATAGGTCTGGCGGCAACGCTCACCAAATATTCCTTTTCCTAATAAGAATTTTGCTTGCTGAAATGACCTTAGTCACAGAAAAAAATTGCCATTACAGAAATTCATAAAAAATACCGATTATAGATAAATTGTAAATACCAAAATAAGGTGACTACCGTAACGTGGACACTTAGTAACGGGGTCGGAGTCAGTGCGTTAGTACTCACCAGTCGCAAATTGAAGTTCCACTGCGTGAGGCGCTGCGGGTCCAAGTGCAGCCGCCACCACACTTGCGGGCAGCCCTGCGGTGAACTCTCATCCAGCTGGATGCTCTCTGGGCAAAATAACTTTCATGTGTTACTGGTGCTGGTATTCCACAAGCCGGAGTGGGAGCGCGAGGGGATGCGGTACGTACCGGTGTCGAGCGCGGCCAGCTGGTAGGCGGGCGGCGGCGGCGGCGCCGGCGCGGCCCACGGGCCCGTTTGCCCTCCCTCGCCCTCGGTGCGCTCCTCATAGCGCCTGCGACGAAACACACGTATCATACACACCGAAAGATGCTGCGATATCTAGTCACGAGGTCAGTGCTTATTAATTCAACTCACTTGAGATAGTCTGCCAGTGACCGACGATCGGCGATGAAACGGTCGCGGGCGGCGGGCGAAGCGGGAGAGGCGGGCGCGGGGTGCGCCGGCGGGCCGGGGGAGGCGGAGCGCCAGGCGCGCGCCAGGGACAGGGACAGCTCCGCGTCCGAGCCGGAGCTCGCGTCGCCGCCCGCCTGCTGCGCCGCGCCCTCCGACACCACAAATGATGAATCTAAACGACCAAACACCGACGTTAGTAAAAGGCCAAATAAACAATATGTTGCCGGTTATCTGAGAGCTGTGTATCAGCTGGCTGAGTGTGTAAGTATGTGGGCTAACTCACGAATACCTCATACCGAGGTACAAAATCCTCAATTAAAATGCCGTTAACTAACTTAAACCTTAAAATAATAATAACGTAACCTAACAGTTTGGTAAAAGATTGTGAGCGATTTTAGTAATTTCAAGGTATTTCTTTAAAAGTGTCTAAATATATCATGTCTACCAACGAAATAATTTAAGATACATTTTTTTTGGAATGCATTCGATATAATTTTTATTTACATTTATCAGTTATTTATATGTTTACAAGTTGAAAAATATATTCAATACGTTGACTATAAGGCAACGGTTCGATAAAGTCATCAAACGTCATTTAACTCCTCTTCCAGTTGAGTATCCCAACGCAACATTTTACCTCAAAATTATTTAATATCAAATTAAAAGTAACGTATGAAGTAATATGTAAAGTTTAATAAGTTAGTCTTCGTTTACAATAATAATCTTTAAAAATACTTGCCAATAAAATAAAAATAAATAAGCTTTAATTATTCCTCATGTCATTACAATATTAATTATTTTAATTTACAGTCCTTTAGTACTTAATTCATCATAATATTATTATTTTATAAAAATATATTCATATCTTTGGACAACTCACACACGGCCATCTGATACCAAACTAAGCGTTAGCTTGAACTATGGTGATCAAGTAACTGATAAACATACATATATATTTTATAAATACATACTTATATAGATATTTACACTCAGACACACAGAACAAACATTCCTGCTCATCACAGAAAAGTTTGAATACTTAAATCCGAATGAGCCTCACCTTCATGACCAAAATCTGCTTATTTACTTAACTAACTTAAGTAGTTCTGCAAAATCATCACATGGCAATAATAAACAGAAAAATTAAGAGATTTGCTATTTCTTTAAAACTTTAGTATATGGATCTTGATTTCGTTTAAAAATTAACGTTATTAACAACAAAATAAACAGGATTTCAAAATAAAAACAATAATAATTATAATCTTTCTAGTAATCTAAATAAAATCAACTAAAACATAAGTTCAAAACATCCAAGTTATATCTAAAATATTACTTAAATTTTGAGATCGGGTACAAAAATTAAAAAATATTATAACTGGAATCCGAATCTGTATCACTTTCATGATCAGAAACTTTGCAAGTAGACCTAGATGCAGTCTCATGTAGATCTGCAAGATCATCACACGCCAATGATGATCCAAGAATCCATTATCTCATTTGTGCTAAGTTGTGAGGTAGAATGGACGTAGTTTTGGAATATACCCGAAAAATTCATATCACTGCCACTGCCAGAAATATTATACTGATGTACAATATTTTCAATTTGTATATTAGGGTCTAAGTGTAATTTATTGTCAGGTTTTAAATCAGACAGCATTTTAACGGTGGGTTCGTTTCTTCCGCCTTTTGGTTTTATTAAAACATTACTTAAGATTTTAATAGTACTGTTATTCGGTGCAGTTTTAGGTATTACAGTTGTGGTCGCATCAATCATATTATTATTTACATTCTCTTTATTTGTAATACTCGTATGTGTGGTTACATTTTTGTCTTTATAGCATAACTTTCCGACAAATTTAGCATGTTTACAGTCCAAGCATAAAAAGCAAGTAGTTTCTCTGAATAGTAGGTGATCCTGTTCTTTCTGCCACAGTATTTGATGGACTTTTATTGTACCTTTTAATGGTTTCAGCTCTTCTGAAGATATTAACATATCTTTTTCTTTTATTGGTATTGTTCAACAGTTTCCAGGTAATGTTTTGTGTGTTTTGTCTTACTACATTCAAAAAATCATCTTATGTTACAACATCTCTACCTTGAGCTACACCAGCGTCAGCAGTGCGTTTAACAACTGGTCCTACTCCATCTGCAACACCTTTCCCTTGAACTGGTTCGAAGTAATTCCAGGTGACCATCTTTAGCCCATGAAAATACCAATACAATTTAGAAATAACATAAAACATTGTTTTGTTTCTGTACTGGCTACTTGGCAAATCTGATAAAAAATGTAATGTATCTATGTTCTTCTCTGCAGAGTTCACAAATTCAAGTAAAGGAATAATGTGCGCCCATACAGCAGCAGAATCATGTTCTAAGGTTTCGCTCACTGTACAAAATGATGTGTTTGTCAAATTGCTTGTATCATCTGTCATGTACATATGTATATTACTGCAGTATGAAGTGTTAACTCTTGCCTACTTCCTCCAAAATGGAAGGCTTGAACCTTCGATGCATATTTCAAAGCATAGTTCTCACTAAAATCTGTATGAATGATGGCTTCATTTTCGTTGAGATGTTCCTTCAGATCTTTTACTGCAGTAAATTGCCACCTACGTGTTCCTTCATGTTTAAGGAATATAGAAATTATATTTTCAAATTCTTCAATAGCTTGTTTTGGTGACGTGGTTACATTAGTCTTAGCGATAATCTTTTTAGTCTTCTGTACGCCTTTAACTACATAAGTGCTTATCGAGTTTTCCCATTGTTTAAATGATAATAGATCATCGTTATCGAATTCTTGATAATCAACTACTTTATTTTTACCCAAATTACATCGTTCTAGTAAACATTCAGTTTTTGAGCAACAGACTGTTAATTAAATCGTTAAAATTGTTTTGTTTAATTATCCTTTTTTTCTGCAAGACTTGAATCAAGAGTTCCATGTTTGCATGAAGTTTGCAGAGACATGTATTTCTTTGATTAACATTAGGTTTAAGTACCCAAAATGGCCTATGTTTACAAAAGTAAGAGTAACTTACCTTGCCAAATTCAGTTTCAAAAATTCTATCAAGGTTTTTCATTGTATCTAACATATATCTCTTTTGTTTTCTTTCTTTCTTGTGTGTAATAAATTCTTTTTTGCCTGAAGTCGCTCTAGAAATATCATAGCGTAAAAAAAAAATTCAAAATCTTGATTTAGTTTCTTATATTTGTCATTTGTCTGGTTAGTGTTCTTTATCTCTCTCAATCGGAAATTATTAGTTTGTCTCTTAGCAGTGCTGTTACTTTAAAAATAGGACTCTGCAATCGTTTTCTCAGTCTAATTATTATTTTTCTATACGCATTATTTTTTCATTGTAGGGATTCTATATGTGATTTATACATTTGTTCTTTTTTTCCTTTTGTATAGCATATCTTTCTAAGCTTTTTAAGTTCTTGACTAATATTTTATGTAAATCGTTATATGTGGAGGGTTGTGGCTCATTATCGCATATTGAGTTTCTTATATTGAGTTTTATATTGGGTCTATTTTCATTATTATTACTGTTATCTTCGCTGTCACTGGATCTTGGTGTATTTTCTTTCATGTTTCATTCCTTCCTTTATCAATTTCTTTTTGAAAATATTTTCTAAAGTTTTCTCTCCATTTTTTCCTCTGCAGCCTTCTAGCCTTTGGCGTCATTTTTACAACTGACAAAAGTTTTTTCTGTTCTCTTCGCTGTTTGTATCGTAATCATTCTTTTTCTCTTTCAAGGGCGTATAAAACAGGGTCAGCTTTGATTTTAGCGTATCGATTGCGGCATGCGATTTTAGTTTTAGACAATATTTCCTCCTTCTAAATAGTTATTTGGAGAGGGCCGCGTGATATGCACATCTTCAAAGAATCACCCTAGTAATGATTTAAAAGGCACGAGTTATTATTATTATTAGGGCTAGGTACTAGGGAAGGCCACACTGCGCCACCAATTCATTTCTGTCCTTACAAAGTAACAACGCAGACCTGTTCATTTAACACAAAAACCGGTGTATTTGTAGGTCACATCAGTTGCGGCACTGCATAATCTGCATAAAAATGATGAGGACTCAATCGGTATCAATATCAGTTCTCGTGTCGTAATAAGTTGGACATTAATTACGGCCGAGCTCACTGCCTCTGACAATAATCGCACTAACGTTTGTAGAGTGTAGGCTTTAGATAAGCGTATACCTGCCTACCAGTAAAACCCATGACAACGGCTGCGTAACTACGACACTACTGGAAGTAATTTTTCAAGCAGGCCCATAAAATTAGGTAGGAATTTCAAGAGTTGCAATAAAATGCGTATGTGTTGTGTGTGCGATGAGTGCTTCGTGCAACAAGTTGCCGTATATTGACGATAACGGTTAAGGGTGCAACGGGGTGAACGACCCGTCTCCTCGGCGGCGCGAGGAGGCGCGGGGAGGCGCGGGGCGGCGCGGGGCCCGGGGTATATTAAAAATACCCCATTTATATCAATGCAATTGCCCTAAATTAATAATCCATAGTTAAGGCCCGACGCTACATATCCGTGGTACAATGCGAGGAGTGAGCTTAATGCTGATCTTTCGTAATCTATGTAGAACATAAACAAATCTGTGTAGTTTTGCGCAGACCTGTTCTATATGTGCTCTCCATGTGCAGTTGCTGTCTATATGAATACCTAGGAATTTTATTTCATTAACTTGTTCTGTTATTTGATCGTCATATATTATATTGAGTATCTCTTTTTTGGCCTTATTGGAGCAAAACTGTATAACTTTAGTTTTCGTCAAATTCACGTGTAAGTTATTGGCTTTAAGCCATTGAATAATAGTGTCAATACTGTTATTAATAATTAACTTCAAATTGTCAAAATTATCTTTACATGAAAATATTTCTGAGAGGTCATCTGCAAATAAAGTACTTGGGTAGTCTATCACGTCTAGCAGATCATTTATGTAGAATAGAAATAGAAGCTGGCCTAATACACTTCCTTGGGGTACTCCGTATCCAGATTCTGTTAAGTCATTTAACCTATAATATTTTAGTTCTAATTTATTTTATTTAATTTAAAGTTGAATGTGGTATAGAACTATAAAAGACATACAATTATTTATGAAACTATTTTTGTTTGGCCAGAGGTAATGTTTCCTAGCTAAAGGTGTGACGGTGGTATGTCGCCACTACTCAGCATAATATGTACGTAGCTCAGCACGTTAGTACAAATGTCCTATATTTTGCGAGTGTGTCCCCAACGGTGCTTCATTGGCGCTTCCCTATGTATATCGTTGGTCCGCTCGTACTACAAATTGATCTTTTTGAGCAGTGAACTCTAAACGAAACTTCTATGTCATCAGGGAGTTTCCACGTCGTAGGCTATCGTCTCTTAAGGAATGTATTTTTTTGTTATACCAGTAACAATTATATACATAGTCACCATTATTTTCAGCAGCTATATCAGTTTCATTACTGGGGCCACCAAGTCCAGGAACCGACCGTTATTTGAGCGACGAGGGACAAGTAAGATCTCAGCCAACCAAGTTGTAATAAAAAACAGGTTGTTATGGAGCTGGACCGCAGACATTCTATGGTGTTCCTCTTGAGGTAATAAAATCTAAAAACAGAGAAATCAAAATTCCAGATTTCTCGATTAATCAAATGAATGTCCAATACAGAATATATGTATTCAAGACAATTATCTAAAAATGATTATGTTAAAATAGACTATTTAGGTATTTTTAAGTTGCTTTCTACTGAAAACTTTTCATATGCAATATATTACAGTGGTACCGAGTTAAAACACAAAGTTCCTCCTGGCAAGCACAGAGCACGATGACGCCGGGCAGCCTGGCAGCCTGGCAGCGGGCGGCGCCGGACGGCCAGCCGCCGCCCCCGCGATCTAGGTCGACTGTCATCGAACTCGTTGGCAGACCACCAACGCCAGGACATCAATTATATATCTCTTCCAGATAAACATCGACCTACTTCACTAAAACTATAACCTCCTTCCGACATTAAGGCAGCCCTTGTAAGATGGTCATATTTTGTGCGATGTCTGAGGATACCTCGGTATAACGAGCGACGGCAAGTTGACAACACGGACACAGTCAGTGTAAGTGTATTTGATTTCGGCACACATTGCGACTAAGAACTTGCGGACCAAGTCTCTCTACAATGAACCCAATTTACCAGCTTTATTGTATGGAAAGAAGTTAATGCTATTCGTCATCATTGTAAAGTTGAACTTGGGAATAAGAGGGTCCTTATACCGGTTGGTGGGCAATAGACGCGACCAGTAGACGAGAGCAACGAAGCCCACACCGCTGCGACGGCCAAGACGGTGAGATGAGGGCCGCCACCGCCTCGGCGCGTGTATCGCGGCCTTGAACCTGCGACCTCTCCAGTGTTTAATCTTTGATTCACACGTAACATAATAAAGGGCAACACACATTCACTTTCCTCTCCGAACACGTTTGCTACATTTTATTTGATAACATGCTCAGGATTAATTTAATCATAAATACATAGTAACTATTTATATTTTACTTTCGTAATTGACTGGATAATAGAGAATATTCTAAGATATCAATTTAGTTATTGTCTGAGTATAAATTTTTATACAAATATCCAACTAAATTATTACTTTATATATAATCCATGTCGTTTTTAGTTAATGCGTACACAACGTTCAAAGAAATGTTCTACAATTCTACAAAAAAAATAAGTATATTAAGTTCAAGTTAGTAACTGTTCTCCAAACTATTGTATTGCGTGTTTATTTATTTATGTTCGATGCGTGCACGTTGTTCGATGTTCGCGGTCGTTCGGCGTTATTTCATAGTCGAGAGTGTGAGGCGGTGTTAGTCCGCGCGATGCGTCGAAGCGACGAACAATATCTTTTTGTATAAAATGATCGAGACCAATCTGAGCGGTCGCGGCTGGCTCGCACTCATCAGGGATCACACACTAATTAGTAGGTATTGTAAGACTAAGGACATGGTGAAGTTCCGTCATAATGTGCCTCGCGAAAAAGCTCAGGACACTAGAACTAAAAGACTAAACTACTTACTAAAACTAAAATAAAAATTGCCTAAAGTTTTTAAAAGCCGCTTTTGCCGTTTAGCAATCTCTCTCCAGACATCCCAGAAATTATGTACTAATTTGTTTATGAAATTTCTTAAGTAACTTCTTTGACCTTGACCGATAACGCTTAGATAAAATATAATGAACACGTTAATGGAGTGCAGCAAAGCCACCACGCCGCACTACCTACTTCATCATCGTAGCAGGGTCTGGCCCGCGACAATACCGTAATGAAGACTGTCACTAGAGCCGACAGCTCCAGTCTAGACTGGTCGACGTGGAGCGCCGCCGTCGCCGCGCCGCCGCGGTGCGACGGTATCGACCTGCTCCAACAATCGGCGAACCACCCACACAGTGCAACTAGCCGACACACCAACTAAAATCCTTCAACCGAAAAACTATTGCGACGATAAACAGTTAATTATTCATTATGATTATCATCGCAACCTCCTAGCCTCATACAGTCTTCGCACTAAGTACCCAAACCACTTTATTTTTTAATTCCAGGTTTTAAACTTCCCCTACTTTGCTTAAAGTTCTGCCTCTGCAATTCAATTAAATATTTTATTAAGGACCAATGACCAAAATGACTTCATATTAGGGTCATCAAAGAGTAATTGTCAAACAAGGCACGATCCATTAGTAATGGCTAATGATCTTGAACGGGAGGCGCAGCGTGCGGCCTGCCCCACTCACATCACTATCTGATATGGATGTAGTTATAAGCATATTACAAGATGCTTCGATGATTAGAAGGGCTAGGACACGAGACCATGGTATGAAATTATTCCAATTGCTGTGGTAATTCATGTTGGTTTACAGTGGAAGACATAACTAAAGCAACGCTCTTGACCGGAGCAGAGACAAGGGAACGACAACAATACCCGAGGCTCCCCGACGACAAAGGCAAAGGTCAGCCGGCCGCCGTACCGGACCAGAGCTGTGTGACGAGCAAACCGGCTCCGTTCCGCGGACACCGGTCCGGGCGAGGGGTCGTCTTTCACAATAAACGCAGTTCAACCCTCAATGCCAGCACTGCTGTACTACAGTCCACGCAAAATTATTGGTCCGTACGTATGTATAATCGTGTACCTACATATAGCCTTTTTAATATCGACTCCTCTTACATTTAACAAATTAAGTATGCATGTGGATCCGGAATTCACTATAAGTCTAAATAAATTTACGTTCCAAAAAAGAAGACTATACAAATGTAATAAAAAAAATTAACTCTAAAATTTTAATTAAGAATCATGAATTAATTAATAATATCCGGAGCTCATATAACCTGCCAAATCGCCATCAGTTTGTGAGATGATGCCTTAAAAAGCACCAGTATTATCACGAGCGTTGACACGAAAATAAAAGAAACCCAGATTTGATATGGCTTCATCAAAAGGAACATACTTATATGATGCGGAACATTGTCGTCCACAGCGTTCCGTGCTGAATTCGGTACTCTTATAGTTGCGCGTTATCTGTCAATTCTACTAGATGTGATCCCCGACCGGCAAGATTTTTTCTCGTCTACATCATCGAACGGAATGTCGTTGGGTGAAGAGTCTTTTAATAAATTGATGCGAGTGAATTTTCTAAATAGATATACATTGATAGAATACATTGATGTGAAAATATACAGTACAATACAGTAATGTGTGGGGCGCACTGCGCTGCTGCTAGCTACATGTTTGGTTCTGGACATATAACCTTTACACCACCTTACATAATAATATTCTACTATATTAAATAGAACAGGTTTTGGGCATGGCAACACCCTAGAGGTTAACGAGGTAGTAAAGGCTACCAGGGAACCGCACATCGCGCCGAGCCAAACTCGAGCCTTGCCCGTCTTTCGATATACATAAAATGACTATTTTATTGATATAGAATGCGGTCGGTCCAGTTCCACGAATTCGTTATCTATGTAAAGCGCCCACGCGTGTATAGGATTATATACAATTGTAAGGGATATATAATTAGCAAATTATTATGAGCATTATATATGTATAAATATTTTAGTGATTTTAAAATGTCAAATAAATGTAAAATGAAATTATAAGCACAAAGTCATTTGAATTAAATGTTTCCGTTTTGACGTGAAAGTGTCAAACGATAGGAATAAGTAGGAAGATGGCGGATAGAGGCGGGTAGTTGGTGTCAGGCAGCTGCCGAATATACTCGTGTTAAGAATTGAAGTGAGGCGATATTATATTTTGTGTAATATGAAGAATACGATTGCTACTGTAATTAGTCAGTGCTGAGGAAAATAAAGGAGAATCTTATACTGTTGGGTGTTTTCTTTCACAATATAATTGTGCAAAACAGTCGTTATCTTAAAGTATTTGACATTTGTAGGAGCTGCAGCCGGCGCCGGGGCCAGCGAGCGGGGACCGTGTGGCCACACACACATTATGTTAAACATTATACAACGTTGGCACATTAGGTAATGTTCACCTATTTGTAAGTAGGTGGGGACCTGGCATATATTAACTTACAGATGGTTATGTTTCGAAACTTGCGTGTATGTCACATAATACTCATTTATATATTTCAATAAAACGTTCATGAGGCCGCAAGAGGTCATCGAGATAAATTAATTGGCTGTCATCAAAGAAGGTACCAGTAGATGTTAGATCACCTTGCCCGCGCGTCCGCCACACTGCCTCGAGGGACTCCAGTGGTAGTGGCTAATATATTAGTAACATACTGGGTGGTCCAAACGGTGGCGTCCAAAAATTTTTTTTGGATTGCTGACATCTGGATGTACTCGGAAATACCCC
>DWJZ01008274.1:0-11480 GCA_018249125.1 Asbolis capucinus
TGGATATTAAACATTTTAAATGCAAACGGGTACTCACGATCTGTTCATTATTATACCGATATTTTGACTCAGTTGCATGGTCACTGTAAGATGTTGCTGTGACAACACAAGTTGCATGACCCAGGCAACTGGGTCGAAATATCGGTATAATAATAAACAGATCGTGAATACCGGTTTGCATTTAAAATGTCGTAAACATTTACTTAAACCATACTTAAAAGAAAACCCCAAAAGAGTCTGTAATTATAAAAACTATATATTATAAATAACTAGAAATTGCCCTGGCTTCGCTTCGGAAGAAGAGTTGTTCAGTGATTTCCGAGTTGCCATACTAACTTTAACTTATTATCCCACGGGAACAAAGTAGTTTTTTGGGATAAAAAGTACCTTATAACCTTTGTCCTTATATAAGCCACAAACATGTTAAATTTCATCTAAATTGATCCATTGGATTTTGAAGTTGCCATCTTTACTTTTACCTATTATCCCACAGGAACAAAACAGTTTTTCTGGAATAAAACATATCCTATATCCATTCTCGAGTTTTAAACTACGACTATGCCAATTTTCATCTAAATCTGTGCAGTGGCTTTTGCGTGAAGCTTGAACAGACAGACAATAAGTAAATTAAAAAAAATTTGGTCTCTATATCGATAATGACGCTTTCCTCAAAATTTTCAAAAGATAAGTATCTTTTGAACTTAATGTACAGAATTGACCCCATTACAGCTTTATTATTAGTATAGATGTATCAAAAAATGTAATTCAGAATACAAATTGTTTTAAACTAAGTTCTATGTCTTAACTTACATTTGGATAGAAAAGTAATGATGGATAGCTACCAATCCTCATATTATTATAACAGAACGAGTTATGATACTTGCAGTTCACTGCTGCAATTTTTACCTGAAAAGTAGGTAACAATTAAATAAAAATGTAAAATAAATATAAATTAGTTTCAATAGACTTAACAAAATTATACTTACAATTCCTTTATATACTTCTGCTAATCGTTTCCAATGATCAACTAGGTTTTGACATGGAGGGCAGAATGGTGAATAAAAATTAACAAAATGAAGACCTTCGGTTAAATAGTTGTCTGCAACAATTATCAAACATCAATGTAGCATAGAACAATTTTTTCTCTCCTCTTTTGTATGACATTTTTCCATAATGTTATTAGTTTGAAAATACTTGTTATTATAAAACATATAAACTCTATGTCAGAAATAAATCACTTGATGCTAGTAAGCTAGAGTGGTAGGTAACAGGAAACAAAATACTAAATAAGATATAAGAAACAAAAACAAAATGTTATTTTAACTTCAGGATTGTGCCAATATACTACCTACTGATATCTGTTGTTAATGATGAAAGAAAGAAACATTTATTTTTCCCAAAGTACATCTATAACATTAATTTAAAAAAATGTAAATAGTTCACAACATCATTTCTGTTTCCCATTCCCCTGTGGTGAAAGATCACCAATTGCATTATTTCTATCATAAATCTCATCTCGGAAAATGGTACGTGACATAACTCCTTAAGGTAACTCATAAGAATTCCGTATCAATATGTTGCTGTACTGGACATGATATAATAATATGACTATGAAATCATAGACAGAAATGATATAACTACACAGATATGAAATGAGACTAATTTATCAGGCTAAATAATCATCACTTACAGAAGCTGCCACCGGATACTGTGTCGACAAATGGGTCATTGTGATAAAGTCCATTATAGTACAAATTGTTATATTCCGTTTGAGATCTAAAATCATATTTCCTTGTATATGAGGCCTGAGATCCATACATATCATATTTATGCCTCAGATCAGGATCTTTTAGAGTTTCATAAGCCTCTGTAATTCTTAAAAACCTCTCCTGTTCATCTTTATTCTGTAACAAAAATTTTTTTGTCCTTGGAATATATTTTTTTTTATATTGTAAGCAGGCACAAATTATGGTGTTGTGAAGTTACATTACCTATTTACTTAGTATTTTACATAAGTAAATACCTTAAAGAGTACCTTCTAGAGCTTAAAGCAAATGGCATGCAGGGACACTTTGACAAACATGAGATGAGGTTCAGGCCTTTCTGTGTAGGTTGAAAAATTATTTATTCTGTGCTTTGATTAAGTTGTAGTATTTTTGTTGATTTATAGAAGTCACAATTTCTATTTTCTGCCTTTGCTGACATAAACATATGCACGCTTTGAATAATTTATTTTATCTAAGTACATTCTAATGTCAACCCAGAGCTAAGCTAGAATTTAATATATTGTATAACAATGGTTGAATAGCAATACAATCTAGTACACTGACCAAATCATAGAGTAAAATTTTTTGAAATCAATAAAGTCTTTTACCTGTTATACCATAGTACTACTTACAGTATTTTTATCTGGGTGCAATTTAACAGCCAATTTCTTGTAAGCTTGCCTAATTTCCTGTGTTGATGCTTGTTTTGTTACTCCTAATATTTCATAATATGATACATCTGACAAGTTTGCAGTTTTAATTATTAAAATGCATAATAAAATAAATTTCAACCTGAAAAAAAAACACATTTTAATAAATGCTAAACCCTAACTGAGCAAATGACCTAGGTTAAATGCCCTATTAGATTAATTTATAAATGTGTCCTTAACCATAAAAGAATGCTTCCCACTTCTAACCACCTACACAAAAAAAAATCAGGGTTACACATGAATTACATTATTTTTTATATCTAATGCCATAAATGAAAAACGGTATTAATTACTAATCCAGAAAAAATATATTAAATGTAGGCTTACATTTTTTTTCTATAATGCCCCTCAAGTGGCCCTGGCTAGGGTTTTGAAGCTTAGAATAGCTTGCCACTCAATGAAGAATAGCAACAGAAACTACAACTTTAATTCAATATTAGGTTAGATTGGGTTAAAATCTTCTTCCAAAACTATACTCTATAAATTATTTAAAATGCTTTTCACTATTTGTTTTTGAATTTAAAAAATCTCTAAACTTTCAAAACAAAATATTTTAAATTATTTCGGCTTTCTGTATTTTGCAATAAGCACTTTAAATTGAAGGTTATAGACCAGGTAAACCACAGAGGTGGACTTATCATTATGACACAGATCATAGACGTAGTATTAATAAAGACCCAGTGACAGTGTCAAACCGCAACTTGGCTCCAGCAGGTGAACCAATACCCGACAACATACAAAAATCATCAGTCTTCTCCTGCCTCCAAGTATTCGTCACCGTTTGTCTCCGGTGCCGTTAAGGAGGTCAGAAAGACTAAGACACCCTCCTCCTTATTAGAATTCAATCCTTATTAGATTAGATTATTAATCCTCTGGATTAAGTGCCTTCTTTAAACAGCATGGAAGAATGTGGTGAAGTAGAAAAAAAGCAAATAACTTGTCGCTCAAACTTAAGATATCTAATTTACATGTTTAATTTATTATTATTCTCCATGTACGATTTTAAGTTTAATAAATTGTAATAAGAGATACCTGTAATTTAGGCTTTATTAAACTTGTAAATGACTTAAGTTTGAGTGACAAGTTATTTGCTGTTTTCTACTTCACCACACCCAGTTAGGCATATGACATAAAAACATCAACCAGAATTATTTAAGCACGTTTAAGAATTGTTTAAGCACTCTGTCGTTTTTGCTCACAGACTGTTGTATAACACCATGGCACCACGGACATTGATCATAATCTATACTATGTACACTACCTATGAAGGTTTGTGTTGTTGTTTTATTATTTGCGATCGTGGTTGAAAGTGGATAGCAAAACATAAAGAAAACACGAAAAACTATGCTAATTGGATATGAAAATGTTTGGATTTGGAGGTTCCCCTGGCACGATGTGCACGTTTATATGCTTGAATTTTGCATTTCCTTGGCGCGTTAACTGTGAAACAGATTAGTACTTGGAACTTAGCACACAAATTAACCACATACAAGAAACAAACCTAAGATATAAATACGTATGAATGTTTGTATTTCAATGGGTCTGGAATAACATACTTTTTATCAACATATGATGCGGGCGAAGCCGCGGGCAGACACCATCCTGTCAGAAGTAAATGTTCTCTGAAGCCCTCTATCTATGGGTCCTAGTCATAGCTTTATTTAGTCTGTGATTCAAACTCATTGTTTGGATTTAATTCTTATTAAAATAATTCTGTGTTTGAGAGCATATATTTTAATATTAAGCGTATTTGCTAGTTTATGTCGTTTAAGTATTTAATATTCAGTTAAATAAACCTCGCTAAAATGTCGAGTACATCCCAAAAGCACAGAAATTTTGTAGCAGAGCCTATGCAAGAAAAACCCGTTACTGATTTGGCGGGTGTTGGTGAAGTTTTAGGAAAGAGGCTTGAAAGTGCAGGTTTTGACAAGGTTAGTTTTCACATAAATTATGATATTGTTGTACTGTTAGGTAGCGATTTTTGTCGTTGTCCTCATAAAAATATTTTTATTATTAAATTGATACATTTGCATCTGAACTGTTTATTTCGGCATAGTGTTTATGAATCCTCACTGACCCTAGCCAAGCCGCAATAAAGTCCATTATAGAATAGCAATTGAAGTTAAATGAGCGTCTAAATGAGTTGAGTGAATTACATCCACAGTGATAAATATATGTTTGTCAATTGTAAAGTAATTTTGAAAAACAAGTCAATTCTAAGAGGAAATTTTAAACAACATAATATTTTTTATCCCGCACCCAATTCTTTCGATTCTCTAACTCAACCAATGGTATGTTTTTGTTGCATGGTAGCTGCATATTGATAACATCATGTATTTAGTATATAAGGGATAGTATTGCATGTCTTGATGTTCACTGTTTCTTGAATATCGATGTATAGCATATGTAGTGACCCTGTTGTGTACCCATTGGTTGTGCCCTGTCTAAAAAGTGAGTCATAAAAAAACGGAGACATGCATTTGTCACAGATCAATTTTTAGGATTTTGGTGTTAATTTGTTTCATCCAGACCACTCATGTATTATAAGAAACAACTATCTAATGTCTTTTTATATTAACAGAAACATTTTATTTATAGGCATATGTTGTTCTGGGCCAATTTTTGGTGTTGAAGAAAGACAAAGAATTATTTCAAGAATGGATGAAAGAGACATGCAGCGCAAACTCCAAACAGTCTGCCGATTGTTACCAGTGTCTTAAAGACTGGTGTGATGAGTTTTTGTAAATTAATGTTTATTTTAAAATTATGACCTTTCTTTAAATTACATTAAGAATAAATATGTGTATATACCAATTTATAAAATGTATAAAGTTAAACTGATAAGATGCAATTAATGATATTTCCATTCTAAAGTGATTTATTTTTGTGCTATTTAATATTGACATCCAATATCACTTAATTATGATAAAACAGATCCATTTCAAAATAGAGCCCCAGGTCTGACCATAGAATTAAACATTAAAAGAAGCAACATTTTGTTTAATTTAGGATTTGCTTGATATCTATAATTTATGACAAAATATAGGACATAACTATGCAATGTGCATTTCTAATAAAGTATATTAATTAATTTGTGTAAACAAACAAAAATAAACAGAGTGACCATATTGCATGTATATTTTATTTCAACATCACAATTATATATTATTATAATTCTTAATTAAAATCTTTACTATGATTCTATTTATTACTTTATATTTACTGGAACATAAACATTTAAATGCTTTATTTATGATCTGAGCCTAAATTTACAATTGAAATACCACTTGAAATTATTAATAAGAATATCCCTTCAATCTAAATTATCTAGTGTCTTAATGCTAAACTTATAATTTTGAAATTGAAAATGCAAGTAGCATGGAAATGATGACAATTTATTTGACTAAAACAGGTGCAACAAAAAAAAATATATTTTTACAACTTTTTTATTACACATTAAGTTTTCAGCTGCAAAGTCAGGCAAGTTACGTTTTGTAATTTCAGCTGTTTATACATATTTGTAAGAATTTTGTTCAAGAAGAAAGCATGAAATTAGTTACACCCTCTTCAATTATTGTTATTTACTTCCATTTGTCTTGATTGTATGGAGCAAGTGCTTACCAGATAGGAATAAAATGACAACAAAATATTATAATACTATTTTAATTATTGTAGTATGTGATTCAATATTAGTAATTTAACCAAAATATACTTTTACGAGGAAATTGCGATATATGGATATCATAACATTCTTAATGTGTGCCTGAAGTTACTGGTTCTATGGCTGCCTGGCTATAATTATATTTGCATGCTTACTTATCATCTACGTTTCGAAGAATAAAAATAAATTGGATTTAAATAAATTTGAGCATGATGCACACAATATAACTTGAACAGAAAACCAATAGTATTTATTATATAATAAACACCATTTCACCTTTTGTAAATTAGAAAAATATATGTCTCTTAGTTATGATAAATATTTAGAATATTTTATAATTGTTTTAATATCATTATTTTCCATTACTCTGATTACTTTGACAGCACCTTTTGTTTTAGTTCATACAAAATAATCAACAAAACATCTTGTCAGTGGTCAACCATAAAAAAATCAAGCCATGAATACCACAAAGAATATAAAGAAGAATATTAAAACCCCAAAGACCTTAAACATCAGTGCTCGGTTGCTAGTAACTCGCTGGAAGTATTTCAATATTTCTCTGTGACCGGCTTCAACATTCATTTCAGCTTCTTGAATGTTAGCGTCTATTCTGCCTATAGCTTCATCCTGTTCTTTTACCATGTGGGCTAGTTGCTGGAATATGCCACCTAGTTCAACTATTGTGCTCTCAATGTTATGCATTGTTTCAGCACGTTGCTGAGCATACATATCTGTGTCATCTCTCAATGATAACTGTTGAAGTTGCATACTGGAACTTTCTCCTAAATCTATACTGACTTCATCAGGTTGTAATAGAGAAGGCACCTCTTTAAGAACAGGAGCGACATTCGAAAATTGTTCTCTTCTGTTGTTTTGAAGTTTAAGGTTTTCAGATCGCACCTCAAGAACCTGAAATAAATATAGATATATAATTGCTTAAAATTAAAGTGATTATTACGACTCAATTTAGATTTTCAATACCTGTTTGAATTGATTACTCATGGAGGCAAGTCTCGACTGCAATGCTAACACCACACCAGAGGAATGGCTATGCATGGTTTTTCTACCTCTTGGCATTTCCCCCAATCTGGCTATTTGTTGATTTAGTGAGTTAAGATCACCCTTAATGATATATGTTAATTCGTGAATTTCAGCTGGTCGATCATCAAACAAGGATTTCTTTTTTGCCACTGCAACATGAAAATTAGATGGAAATATTGTAATAAAATTTCTGTTTTGTTTTAATCTAAATGAATTTCAATATTACATTACTTGTTATTTTATATTAAGTCATGAAAAGCTGAATTTAATTATGGTTTTCAATATAATTACGTACATAGTGCAAGCTTTTCCAATTTAGCATAGGTGCTTGTTATGTTTTTGCTGATGACCTTAGCCATGGCCATAAATTGAGAGTATGTTGCCAGAACTGCAGCCTTTCTTTCATCTCTTACAGCTGGTCTTGCCATCATTCTCCCTTGAAGAACACGAATCGCGGAGGAAAACTCTTGCGTCCTATCCCTGGCTGCCATCACTGGTTCAAATATGAATTCTTCTAGAAAATCAAACGTCGTATCTGGTGTAACTATAGGAAAATTAGGCGGTGGTGTTCTTTGTGGAGGATCTGGTACAAGAATCGTAGATCCTTTTTTGTCTAATTTACTATACGAGTTCAAGTTTTCATCCAATAAAGGCGTCCTTTCTGAAACGCCAACGTTGCGACGACGAGGTAGCATTGCATTTTATGCAACCGTACTCAATGTAAATACTTGTTCTAACTTACACCATTAGAACTAATCAAACAATTAGAATCAATTAAAAATTTAAACAGGCTTAGCACTTCTTGCTCAGTAAGATTTCATTGCACCACAAATACGATTAAGGAACGTGGTAAAATAAATTATTATCCTATCACAAGCTGGATTAAATTGCTGGTTTGTTGGACTGGTTTTGACACTTCTGAATGACAACAAATGAGTCATTTGAAATTACATTGCGGACGTAACATAAGTCGTTCACAGATCACATTTCACTTATCTATGAATGTAGCCTCTAATTTGTGATTTTTGGATGCTCTATGGTTCATACGCTAGTCTGTTTTGTTCTGTAATTTTAACGAAAGTTCAAATTTAAAAATTCTATCTGTCATTACCGTCAAATGTCCTAAATGTCAATATGCCCCATCAACCCATCATGCCTGTTAGGTATGTCAATTCGATGGTTAGCCATTGACAAGTTTAAGATAGCGATAAAATTTAATTTGTGTTGTGTGTGTTGTATGTATGTTGTAGCTTTTTTACTACAAAACAATTTATATGAAGAAAGAAAAGTAAAGTTTTGGAATTTTTAACAATATTTACGTTTTTTGAGCAATAACGGAACATTAAAAACCAAAAATGGAACAAATGCTTCCTAGCCCGTATAATATCCCGGGAATTGGGACTCCTTTGCATCAACCGGAAGAGGACCAGCAAATATTGCCTAATGCAATGCAGCAGCAGCAACAACAACAGCAGCATCAGCAGCAACAGCAACCTCAACACGCGTTGACTTCTTTGGGCTCATCCCCGCTCGTTGGATTTGGGCTTATGGGTACACCGCAAAGGTCTATACACACCTATGCCCCGACCGCTAGTTATGCCACACCGCAGCAGATGATGCAGCCACAAACCCCGGTAATTAATATCTACGAAGTATTCCCAATCAAAATCACTTGTTTTGTTAAACGAATATTTGTAAATGAATAATAATGTCTGATCTGAAAGTGTTCATCATTTGCCTTGAACACACTATAAGCTACAAATAAATAGTTAAAATATAATTCTTAATCAATTTCAAAGCAATTTTTTATTCAAATTAATTAAACAAAAGAAAATTATTATCACTATATTAATAGTATATAAAAATACTTTTCAGCAAAATATGATGTCTCCATTAATAACAAGTGCCAGTCTAGCCAGCCAGCAAATGTTGTGCCAGGGCAGTCCTGCACCCATGACACCAATGACCCCACACTCTGCTGATCCAGGCATCTTACCACAGTTACAGTGAGTAATCTATAGATTATTCTTACTAGAAAGTATCATTCTGATTTTTGAAATTTTAAGGAGTTAGGACGTAAAAAAAAAACCTTAAAGGAGTTGCAGTAAGGGCTAAAACTTCTTCGAAGACTTCATCACCACTTGCCATCAAGTGGGATCGTAATCAAGCACTATCTTATCTAAAATAAAACAAAATGTTTGTAAATATCAATTATAAAATTTCGTATTTATAGTTAATAAGAAATACACAAATATTACTTCGTGTTTGCAATTTTGGAATTTTACTTTTGGAGATAAAAGATGAAAAAGTTTATTTATAATCAAGGGAAAAGCTAGTTTATGTATCTTTTATCTATATTAGGGGCCATGATTTGTTCTACAAGTTTTGTTAGGCGAAAGAATTTAAGGAATGAAGTTTGGAGTGGCTTTCTCCAGATCTACAATGTTTACTACTTTCTGCATCCCTGATGTAGTATGTCTACATTGTTGTCTCAGCAGGCATGTTTGATGTTCATTGCTCCTGTTTCTTGTTTCTTTTACCCATTAACTCCTTCACCAATGTCTCGTGGAGTGTCATTGAGGTTTACTTTAATTAGACTTCTGCTTCATCTTAAAGTATAATTTATTGTCCCAGAGTAAGGCATGATAATGGGGCTACTTTTAGATTTATTATGTGTATGAATTAATATAAAATATATATTTTTTTCAGAAACATTGTGTCTACAGTAAATTTGGGTTGCAAACTGGATTTAAAAAAAATTGCCCTTCATGCTCGCAATGCGGAATACAATCCAAAGAGATTTGCTGCTGTTATTATGAGGATAAGAGAACCAAGAACAACTGCACTAATATTTTCTTCAGGGAAGATGGTCTGCACTGGAGCAAAAAGTGAAGAAGATTCCCGATTGGCAGCTAGAAAATATGCAAGAATTATCCAGAAATTAGGTTTTGTGGTTGGTATTTTACTTATAATTACAATATTGACATTGACGAGGATGCACAGTTAGAAATACCTTGGTGCAATGCGAGACCAACTATAGTTAATGCCTAATTGCAGAATCATAATACAGGTAATTCATCAATAAATTGACACAGGCAAGTCATATCAAAGTTATCTAATAGCAATGTATTTTAAAATGGAAATAGTTTGAGCCTAGATGTACTTTTGATTAGTAATGTGGTGTTTTTTTATCATAAATAAGTTAGGACTTGATTACAATCCCATCTGACGGTATGTAACAATGAAATCTTTGATAGTAACTTAGTAGAAGCCTATTCATTCTTGATTTGAAGACATACAATTGAATCAAGCAACCCCGCTAATGAACACTATTTAGCAAGGGTCTCTTCTCTGAATGAGAAAGATTGTTTAGTTATGTATAAGTTGGCAATAGATATCACTGCTACTTCTATTATTTTGATATTTATTAAAATTAGGCAGGTTATAAAGATATTGTTGACTGCAAAATATTAACCTAACCTAACCATAACCTTTTTAATTTCAGGCCAAATTTTCAGATTTCAAAATTCAAAACATGGTTGGCAGCTGTGATGTGAAATTTCCTATCCGACTTGAAGGTCTTGTTTTAACACATTGTCAGTTCAGTTCCTATGAGCCTGAGCTGTTTCCTGGACTGATTTATAGGATGGTGAAGCCTAGGATTGTTTTATTAATTTTTGTATCTGGTAAAGTGGTTTTAACAGGAGCAAAAGTGCGTCAAGAAATCTATGAAGCGTTTGACAATATTTATCCGATATTAAAAAGCTTTAAAAAACAGTAAAAGGTATATCAAAGTAAACTGTAATTATTATTAGAACCTAGAGTAAGTTAATCTAAGAAACTGTTGAATAAAAGTAAGTCTTATTATTATTGATTTTTTATTCTACACAAATCTACCTTTTTAAAAAGTATTGTATTGAATGTAATGAGACAACTTGTGTTTGTTTAAAGTAATTTTTATTTGAATATAAAATGAATATTTTGTGGGCCCACCCTTTGCTGCTACACAGCGGCTATTCTTCTTGTCATTATTCCATAATTATGTCACCAATAAGTGAGGAACACGAAGGCAATAAAATTGATTCTAAAACATTTGTGTATTTTGTAGAGACCATTTGGCCCTCACACACAAACATTTCGCCGACTCCTGCATCGGACATGCAGTTCCAGATCATCACGCTGCCTCCGCCATGTTTAACACTGTGCACCACATACTCCGGCTTAAATTCTTCCCCCACACGGCGATGCACGAAGGTAGCACCAGGTGTTCCAAAGACAACAAAAACCAATAATGTAGAACTT
>DWJZ01008275.1:0-11479 GCA_018249125.1 Asbolis capucinus
ATTGTAGAACTGTAGAACTGTAATTCATTGTATATTTTTTTTAAATAACTATAGCGAAATAAATGTGTTTCTTTCTTCTTTCTTTCTTTCTAATACATAAAAATCAATGTTTGTTTGTGAGTTTGTTTGTTTATCGTTTATAGACTTTGAAATGTTAGCAGATAGAGTATGAATGTCTTCAGAAACTGTTCAGAATTCTCTGGAGAAAGTTTTGGTACCAAAATTAAAACGGTCGGACACATTATCGATGAGTAATGCTTAGCAACGGCGCCGGGTGCAGCTAATGAAAAATAAAATATTTAGAGGTAATGAATGACGTGGAATTATAGTGAGCGACCAGTTGCTGGCTAGTGCGAACTAAGTGAAAAATTTGAAAATATAAATTAATTGATTTATGTCGCACGTATCGTAGAAGTGGTGACCCCTGCAGATTGAAGGTAGCACCGTACATTGTCCATTCCGGTTGTTATAGATGTCAGTTGGTAGGCCCTGTCGGAGGCTTTTGACACTTGAAAGGGTCACTAACCTCTCCACCAATTCCCACTACGAACACGTGGTGTTGTATGGTCTACGCTCTGCTGTCATGAAGTCACCACATTATGCGATACTTCTTTGCCTCAATGGTTTCCATGTTATATTAGTGGCGGTTTGACTCGTCGCCATTTTGGTTTTCATTAATAGCTTGGTCAATAAATAATGAGGTGCATTCCACTATCAGCATAAGTATTTTATTTCTTTACTTAATGCTTCGATCAACAATACAACTAGATGTCTACTATGTAATATACTTATTATGGCAAAACATTTTATTAAGTTCTAAACTTAAAATAATATTGTGTATTTTTGTATAAAATACTAATAATTTATTTTTGCACGCGTCCTCCGTAAAAAGTTTAACTGGGCCAAATTTCACA
The DNA here is from genome assembly GCA_018249125.1 of Asbolis capucinus. NCBI lineage: Eukaryota > Metazoa > Arthropoda > Insecta > Lepidoptera > Hesperiidae > Asbolis > Asbolis capucinus. The sequence goes on from DWJZ01008275.1 coordinate 915, forward strand.
GTCTTCCGTAAAAATAGGGTTTATATGATGTAATTCACCAGAACTCCATCGCAAATCTACTTACATTAGGTTCTTTCATCTAGTTTATACAATTTTCAAGACAACAATGTGTAAAATTCAATACTATTAAAAAAAATGACACAAATTACATAATTATCTGTGCATTCGCGCCACTAAGTAAGTAGCCAATTCATAAAAAAAGATGACAAACAAAAACAGATCCATTATTATACTTTTCCGCCAACTCCCGGTTTAATTTCATTGGGCTCCATTAAAAACAGATTATATTTTGATATATCGGAATTGCACGATCAGAGTATCGTTTAGAGAGAAATGTTTCTTTTATGATTGACTAAATGGTCAATGGTAAAAAATTGGATTCTGCAGTCTAGTGACACATAAATTTTTTTGATCAAATTCTTAAGAACTTGAAATGGCGCATTTTAAAACAAGATGCCATCTCTGTTACATTATTAAAATTTACCAAATTAAAAAGAAATGTTTTTTTTAGTTGTGTGTGACGTTGATGCAGTCGCGGAAAAGGACAAAATTTTCGCGTGACAGAGAGAGTATGAATTATCTATACAGGATGTTCCATGATCAGTGTAGCTGCGAAGGTATGTGGATAGAGGAAGAAGACCTCTAGTGACTTTACATCCATGTATGTTTAGTGATATTTTGTACCGTTCGAGATATTCTTGTTTTTATACTAAATTATAGTTTTTTCTTGTTACGGATATTTTAAGCTATAATTTTTTTGGGAAATGTCAAAAAAATATTATTGAGGAAAATTATGGCTACGGGGTGTATTTAGTTGCTAGAAATAGAAAACAACAAATTTCGCGAAACTAGGTGTTCTCTATTTTTAACAACTACACTCCTTAACCATAATTTTGCTCAAAAAATCTAGGACACAACCAAGAATATGTCGGAAACGACAAAAAACCGCTGAATGCTACAAAAATCGATGGAGGTGAATCGATAGATCTCATCGTCTTCTTCGTGATCCACCTTCGCTGGCACACTACACCCTGTATACCATGGTATATTTTTTAATGTCGTTTTATTTTGCATTCCGTTTCAAGTCCATAAATTAAAGCGTGTTCACTCCAAAGCGCTTCAATTCTTCTTTCTAATCAACAAACAAAAACATTATTCGGAACCCAATAAATTAGTTAACAAAATTTTCTTATAAAAGCAACTTTGTAACTTGAAACTAAGGCACGGAGTTAACAGAGCAATTACTTGAAAAGATAAAAAGATAATTAAAAAATTCTCTCCGGACTTAATCTGTTTTAATTAGTTATACAAATGACTTCATTTTATTCTCTTAGATTAAATAGACGAAGTAATTACTTTTGATTATAAAACTATTATATTACAAAGTGTGAGTAATTAATGAGATTGAATTTATTTCTTTATTTCCATTTGGTAAGATATTTTTCAGTATAGAAAGAGCCTAAGCTTTTCTAAAGCTAAACTAAGCTTCTAAAAGCTGTATTTTGTTTTGCGAATGTACGAATGTATCAGGAAGTAAGTTGTTACATAGGATTATTCTAATATATTTCTTGACAATTGTGTAAACTTCCTTAAAATATTATATTTTTGAACTTCTTTGCACTGGTTAAAGTCAAAATATATTGAATATTGGTACAAAGATGGAATAAAACTTAGGACAAAACATAAGTTTCTTTTTTATTTAGAAAAAAAAAGTTAAGGAGTGAATATAGGCGGTGAAATTTTGTATAGAAGTTCATCATAAAAAGATATATACCGTTAGTGTATATGTATTTATGAACATGAAATAGGCGATGAACGGTCTTATACGATCTTTACGGTAATATGTACGTCACCATCGAATTATGAAAAAAATTGAAAAAATAAAACTTATTACTCGAAAATTTCGGCTTGTGATGAAACAGAGTTGTTGTGATCAAGACCTTCGATCACAAATAAAAGAACTAGATGTACAAACACAGTAAGACGGGTAACAACCAAATAAGCGGCGAAACGAAAATTGTGGCACATGTACTATCTATTCAATTATGTATTTACTTCATTGAATTGGTTAAAACCAAACTTCAGAGCCACGAGCATTGGTGCAGAGTTGCCAGCCTCTCAGTATTCTATAGGACAAACTTTGGAGAGAGTGCACAAGAATTACATGAGCCGATAATCGGTGGGCATTCATCCCTTCTTCGTAAACACACCACGCCGGTACGTACGTCGCGTTTTGCCTCGTTCTTCATTATCCGTACAGCGAAGAAATGGAAAAAGTAGGCCGCGTCAGTATTTCCTTTGATTATAACGTCTTCAAGTCAAGAGTGAATAGGCTTTTAATAAGTTCGTGCGCTTCACCATCAAAGACTACAAGTACATCGCCACTTACCATCATGGTTTCGTAGTCAAGCGCTAATTTATTTAATAAAAAAATATATATTTATACTTGTTTAATTTTTACTACCTGCGACAAATTGTCAGCTTCAGCATAGATTGACTAGCAGAGAATAGGACTAGGCAATAAGTCCACCCTTTGTAAAATATATTTTATAAATAAATTAATATTAGTGATCGCAGATTAGCAAAAATCTAATTCCACGAAGTCTGAAATTCTGCTTATTGCTTAACTTAATAACTGAACTTCGTGACTGAGTTTTAAGCACTAAAATAAGGTGGCACATGACAGCTGGACGTCAGGGACCAAACTGAGGCTATTAAAAGGCAGTAAAACCGGAGGATTCATTAAGCCGAGTCACCAGCGGGTCCCTACGTGACTAGAATCACTGCGAGAAGTCGGAATGAGATCAATGTTCGGTGTTCATCTGACGGGTTACGGTGTATAAGGTTTAGCCCGCGGCTTCACCTGCGTTGTGTGTTGATGAAAAAAATCTGCTAATTAAATAAACCGTTCGGCAATAAAACCTACATTGGGTTGACTATCAACTTTTTCACAAAACAAGCATTACAGCAACGCATTGTCGAATCGTTTAGGTTTCGAGAGGTACCGGAGTGGAATGCAAGCCGCAACATGGAATTATATTATAAATAAATATTTGTATTTGATATTCGTGTTATGTATACTCGTATGTTGTCAATGCTTCTCGTGACATAGGTTGTCCCAATACGGAGATATGAGTGGAACGCAACGAACAGAACCACATAAAATTCCACTTGTATTGCAAAATTTTGTAAACGCTTATGCTTTCGAAGTCTCACACTAGAATTCCTTGCATCGTGGTGTGCATCACATCACTCGTAACCTGGAAACAAACATTTATCTATAGCATAAATATAATAAGCGACAAGTGGATATGGCTATTGGAGTGTAAGCCGAGACGCGGGGGAGCGGACTCCCCTCTGTATTTACATCGTTACTAGCGCCGAAACTAGTACTGAAGGGGCACTAAGTATGTATTTTCAAATGATATTGATGAATATAATATTACTATAAATATTTAACAAATTTACTTATAATAAACCTTATTTTTTAAATTGTACTCTGACTTTGTTTTCTAGTGACGTCACATACCAGTATTAACGATTGTTTGTTGCGTTGAAAAAACTGATACTGGTATGTGACGTCAGCAGAAATTTGGCACTACAAAATTGTCAAGGCGACTTTGATGCACCCAGTCACAGGTTGACTACCAAGCTGCAGGTCCATCCAATACTTTCAATCTGTGGACCTAATCAATCCTGAAAGTCCAATATGTTTATGGATATACCAAAATATTACGCCGAACCAAAACAGCTGCGTAACGAGTACTCGAGTAATAGGTAAAAGTACTCTAAAAAATTGAACCCTTAACTAATTGGTATCGAGCTTTTCATATTTGATATTAGCTGAGCTTTTTGAACTACAGCGAAACTTTTTAGGATTCCACGAACGTTACAAAACGTTAACAAATTTTCTAGGTACATGTTTAAAACTCCAATAGCCCATTCCATAGTTTATGTCAATCCACAGCGAAGCGTGACCGGGTAGAGTACAGATTTATAAAGTACGAGTACAAAGGTCATAAAAGCAATAACCTATTACAGGTCGAGCTAAAAACAAAATTTGAAAAACATTTTTGTTAATTTTTTTTCATTCTTATAAGTATATTGATTATAAGTGAGATTGATTATTTATGCTCTTTGCTACGGTAAACCTTATGTTATTGTCAGCATCTTTGTTTAGAAGTTAGCGTGGATTAACGTCCTTTGTTTTAAATGATTGTTAAATTCATTCATATCTATTAAACTAACGCCTAAATCTAACGAAACGACGTTCGTTACGAGTTCTTGGTGATGGCGCTCGGATGACGGCGCTCGGATGACGGCGCTCGGATGACGGCGCTCGGATGACGGCGCTCGGATGTCGGCGCTCAGATGTCGGCGCTCGGATGACGGCGCTCGGATGACGGCCCTCGGATGACGGACGTGCAGTGGACAAATGACCATAGTCAATGTAATATGTACGCTACTTCGGAGCCGTCATCTTTCATCCGTTGACGTGACGAATACGGGTGCGGTGGACAAATAACCTAGTCAAGTCAATATTTTATAGAAACCTATCTTTCTAATAAGTTTTTAAATTAATTGAAATTAATTTATTAATATTATATACGAAAGGTGTTTATCCGTCGTTCACGTCAAAACGGAGCGACAGATTGACGTGTTTTTACGTGGATATAGTTGATATTCTTGAGAGTTACATATGCAACTTTTTTCAATATTCATGTGTAAAGCCGCGGGCAGACCCTTTTATTTCTCATCAATACCTGCTCGGGATTGGAACCTGAAACCTTTTGCTGTCAAACGTAAATAAACTGAGTAATGAAAAAGAGCAGGGTAGCCAGCCTCTCGGTTTTTTATAGGATACATTATTGAGAGTCTGCGCACTTGTTTGAAATTATTCCTCCTTCCTCCATCGAACAACCCGGTGTACGGCGGGTATCCATCCTTATGTTGAACATCCCGCCGGCTCAAACGACGCGGTTTTCCTCGTCGTTTATTATATGCGTACTGCGAAGGATTGGAATAATCTGCCTGCGTCGGTGTTGCCGCCTAAGTATGATATAGGAGTCTTCAAGAGAGTGAATAGGCATTTGCTAAGTTAGTGCGCCCAACACCTTAGAAATGACCACTTTCCATCAGGTGGTATCAATGTCAAGCATTAAGTTATTCTAAGTAAAAAAAACTACGGGGCTGTAGATAAATTATTGTGAACGAGAAGGGGTCCTTATTAAAACATGTTTTTCGAAGATATTTAACTCTACGGAACCCTTACTGTGATTGTATCAATCGCTCTTGTCTCCCAACATCAATAACGCGAATATAAACTGTATTCATATCAAATTTTCTTTCAAATAAATCTATTGAAGCGGCCACGTTTTGTGTGTGAATATATTACGGTTTACAATATTTTTTATATTTGTACTTGTAATCATTATTTCAAACTTAGTCCAGCTTATATTCATTTTAAAATGTATTTTTAAATATACACATACTCGTATATTAAATAGTAAAAATTGCCCTCGCTTCGCTTCGGAAGAAGAGTTGTCTAGTGGTTTCAGAGTTGCTGCACAAATTTTAATTTATTATACCTCAGGATAAAAAAGGAGCTTTCTGGGATAAAAAGTATCCTATATCCATTGCCCGTACATAAGCTTCAAACATGCTAAATTTCATCTAAATTGTTCCATTAGTTTCGGAGTAAAACATCAATTTTAACCTATTATTCTGCGGGAACTAAGCCATTTCCTGGGATAAAACATATCATATAACTATTCTCGGGTTTTAAACTAAAACTATGCCGAGTTTCGTCTAAATCTGTCCAGTGGTTTTTGCGTGAAGCTCGAACAGATAGGCAGTAAATCCAAAAATATGGTTTATATATCTATAATAAAGCGTCCTTGCATCACAATTTTCAAAAAATACGCAATGTACGGAATTTACCCCATTACAGTTCTATTATTAGTACAGACAAGTCAGTCAAGTATTCGACTTATAGTCAACAGTAAATAGGCTTCTACTAAGTGCGCGTTACCATCAAAGACTTCATCGCCACTTACCATCAGGTGGGATCGTAGTCAAGCGCTAACTTAAGAGAAAAAAAGATTAAAAAACCACCTGATAAAGGGACTCATATTTCGCCCGATTTTGGCATTCGTCTTCAAAATTGATTTATTCACGTAGAAATTAGGAATACACTCATGGACTCAATCTGTAGTGTAATGTTAATCTCTATTGTTTACTTATTTATATGTTAAGACATTTCTTTTAATCTACCACCGGTTCAGAATGATACTTTATTGAGAACAGAAAACGGTGAAATAAACTTCATAATACATCTTTGTATAATTTTATATTGTGTAAGACAATATACATATGTACGTGGGCGAAGCCGCGGGCGAAATATAAGTAGCCTATATACACACATATATATATATATATATATATTATATGTATATATATATATAATAAAGGAAGTCTATTAAACACGATGAAGTTTATATATGTCAAAAATTGACAAATATAAATAATTGTATAGAAACGAATGCTTTGAGTCATGCAGATTAACCTTTAGTATATTTATTTACGATAAAAGTAGGCGTGTTTACTAAAAATAATTCATCCTAGCAGATGTGGAAGACAGTTTTGTATAATGTTACCTGCACTCTAAATAGTCTGGTAATCAATACAATACTTAGATAATGTATAGAATGTATAAAACGTATAGGTAATGTATGAAAATAAATGCTATCTATTTTATACTTTGTCTAGGTATTTTATACAATACCGAATGTGCAGGTAGTGTATGTAAAAGACGAGAGTTAGAGCGACGTACAGCAAGCAGGTAAATATTGGGAAATGTATACATTTCATAAGGATTGTATACAACTCAGATATCTTACTAAGAAATGTATACAAACTTTTGTTTAATAATAAATACATTTTGTAGTAATATTAGCTTTCTACAACAATGATAAGGTAGGAAGATGGATGACTGCTAGTGGCAAAAATTTTATGATAGCTTCCGTGCTGCACGTTAACCGGTCGTCCCGGTTGATATCGTTAGATAGCAATCGTTAAGTCTTGTGGGCCTTCGGGCGAATAAAAACTTCTGACCCTTGCGTTGGCCACTTACCCTCTACCAATTCAGATTGACCATCCACACAACCAAACCGCATTGCAACAACGGGGTGGAGAAGATACCGCTTAATATTGAGCTAATATTAGGTTGATTGTGAAATCTTACTAATATTATAAACGTGAAAGTTTGTGATTACTGATGAATGTTTGTTACTCCGTCACGAAAAAACTACTGAACAGGTTTGAATGAAATTTCGCACAGAGATATATTATAGTCTCGGTTAACCGTAGGCTACTTTTTATCAACATACCACACAGGCAAACCCGCCAGCCAAAACCAGTATATAACAGTGTATTTTTTTACGTTGAATAAATAAATGCTTGATATCGACCTGACAAGTGGCGACGATGTATAAGATGTTGGCGCACTAACTTAGTAAATGCCTATTCACTCTTTTCTTGAAAACTCCTACGCGGGGAGAAACACCGACACTGCCAATTTATTCCAATAATATGTACATACTATTAAAACTACTATGTACGATATTAACATATTTCATTGAGATAATATTCCCGCGTAATTTATTCGATATGGCTTGCAACGGGCGCCACGTAAATCATTGTTAAACATATACTTATAACATATATATCCGTTTGTAAGCGTGTTAATGTTCATTTAATACTACTTAAAATTTATAATACCGCTTTATTATTTTACTGAACGATATAAAATTCTACGAGGACGCCTCTTGTGCGTATTATGTCGCTACTATGATTTTATGTGGAAAGGTTTCTACAGGTTCAATGGGAAATTGGGAGTGACATGACTAGATCCTTGATATTGGGATGGGCCTTACTAATGTTATAAGTTTGATTGTTATTCGGTCTGTCTTAAACACGTAGACTTAGACCTGTGCGTAACTACGCGACTGACTAACTAATCTCGACCGACTAATCCCACTTATATTATAAATGAGTAAGTGTGTGAGGATAGGTGGGCGGTGTTTGTTACTCTTTCACACAAAAAATACTAAACGGATCTGAATGAAATTTTGCATAAAGATTATACACTCCAATATACATATGTATATATATATATATACATATGTATATATATATATATGTATACATATGTATATATGTATACTGGAAAATAGAGGCAGTGCGGTACGTAACTACAGTTGCGGTCAATTGGCGCAATTTTGAATCGACCAGAGTTCAATCTTTTTTCGCTCTCTCGCCTTCACCTACTCTCGCTTATATATATTTTTCCTAGAAGTAATAATTACATACGTAGAATTATATGCTGGTCCTCCATGGTAGCTAAGTCTTTTCCTTCACCGCAGCAAGTCATATTGAACTCCTGATAACTATGAAAATTAACCCAACTAATTTACCCACCTGCCATTCGAACGAGAAACGTTCAAACCAGGCTATCGCTGCGTTCTTGTATCTTTTGGCAATCAAAATGCAGCATGTGCAAACTTATTTTCACATGAATATATGTATCAGCTACATCAGTATTCGAGGAAACGTACCTGTTAATACAGCAAGATACAGAATCCTGTTTTTCCCAGTTGCGTGAGTACGACGTTGATAGATTCGTTTCATTTCCCCGAGAGGATCTAATGGGGGGATATAAATCTTTGAAGCGTTTTACTTGAATTTTTATACTGAAAATACGTTGCATATTTTTTATGAAAGCCGACAAACGAGTGTGATGTAAGTGGTGTGCATCGCCTATAAGGAGAAGCAGCAGAGCTTCTTACACAGAGAGAGCCTATACTCGACCACACTGCCCAGAAACGACCGAGTGTCGGAAACTTTTATGCCACTCAAAGGTGGCTTAAAGATTGCTGTCTAACGAAAATCAAACCAACGGCTTAATGTGCCTTCTAATGCACGGTTGAACTCATTAAATGTTTGCCATTAGCTGTCACCCATCCTCCTATTGACCGCGTACGCTTTTGCTTTCATTCGATCGCTTACATTCAAAATAAGCTGCTGGCCTATGACCGTTTCATCTTCGAATTTAAAAACAATTACTTTGGTTATCCGTTTTTTTTCCTTTTACTTTAATCGTGTTTGCTACTAACACCCTTGTTGGAGTATTGTAAGGTATTAGGGTGTTTATGATTCTTAAAACGTTTTAGGACACTCGACAGTGTAAAAGATTAGCGATTCTTATCCCGAGTAAGACTTAAAGGCGTGCTAGGAAAACAAAATGACCGAACTTTTAGATCAATTTTATTTCACTAGTAGGGTGACCATAAATAGTCCACATAGTAAAAAAAGAGAGATTTTGATGTGACAATATTAATTATAACGTATATTATGACATAATTATATTAAGCATATCAACACAGACTTAGATAATTTAAGTAACTGCGGGTGAACTCAAAAACTTACTTATGATAAATATGCTTATCAATTTTATAGGATGAAGATACTTCCTAGGTAGCCATGTAGAATTATAATTTCCTATTCTTAGGGCTTTGTCACCTACACTCTTCTTACTCACTTATTCCCTATTCGATCAAAGAGTTATTTTGTTGTTTATGTATCATTTCTATTCTTAAAAAACTCAAATCAATTCCATTCCCAAAAATACATACAACTACTAAATAGCTTTCGAGAGCATAAAAGTCTATGATCAGTATATTAATACAAATAAAATTAAAAATAAATATAACTGATATATCAAGTCACCAGTGGTGAATTAAAAAAAATGCATTAAATAAAACAATAACAATGAAGAACAAATTCAAAATGAAGTCCGTTGGTAACTATAAGCATGTCCATGATCTACAGAAGAAATCTATAGGTCTCAATGCCAAAATGCCAAAACAGACAAGACGCTACCAACGAAGAAGACACTTAAATTTAACTTACATATGATTTAAAACGAAAAAGATGAACACCCTTATCCTGTATACGTAAGTTTAAGTCACTTGCTTCTGTATACAATACAATAAATGAATTTATTTGTCTTCCTTAACAGTTATTTTATCATTTGAGTCAAAGAAAACAATTGTTTCGTTTTAACAGGATTTCAAAACAAGGGGCTATCGACTTTATTTTTTTATTGTACGCTACCTTATAACTTTCTACTGGGTGTATCGATTTTATTAATTCTTTTATCCGAAAGCTGGTCCTGGTTGTGTGAACCCATTACAATTGATTTGACGAGGAAATTTTGAGTTATGCCTTTCAATACCCATTTTATTAGATGGGGTTTATTAAATTTACTATTTTTTTACTTAACTGATTGCAGTTACGTTCATATTTTCATTTTATTGTTTGTTCGTGTAATTAAATAAATATTTTAGGACAACTAACGGCAATCTGATTCCAAACTAAGCATTGGCTTGTACTATGGTCATCATGCAACTGATAAACATATTTTTAAATACAAACATATGTACATATATATTTTTTAATACATTCTTATATTTGCACACAGAACAAACATTCCTGCTCGTCACAGA
>DWJZ01008276.1:0-11478 GCA_018249125.1 Asbolis capucinus
ACCGAATAAACATTCCTGTTCATCACAGAAAAGTTTTTCCTGAGTGGGAATTCGGCGAGTGTAAGGTTCACTAAGCACCAGGTCAAATATCAATTCATATGTCTCGTAAATGCTTACCCCGACCGGGAATCGAAGCCGGCAACTCGTTTGTAAGCAAGTCACTATCAATTAAACTACCAACCGTTCAACTAAATTGAAATCTTTAAATATCTGCACTTGGCCAGCGTGGTGGACTATGGCGCGTGCCCCTCAGATTGCGAAGAAATATTAAATATCATGATTCTATCTCAATGTCTATAGGTACCATGAGACCAATTTAGTTCTCGATCCAACATTCAGAGGGCGTAACAGTAAGGGTTATAATATAAACGTTTAAGTGAACTCTCTATTTTCGTATATCCCCTGCTCTGTGGTTTCAAGTCATGGTCAGCCAGCTTGCCCAGTATTTGGCAGTAAAACCAAAGATAAACCCATCTTAGACATCGCCACTTTCCATCAAGTGGTATTGATGTCAAAAAAAAACAAAACTTATAAAAAAACATAACTTATTCTAAAAAAAAAAACAAAAAAGATTATATTAGTCTTTGAAATATTTAATAAATTTTTAATTGATAATTTTAAAAATTATTTAGAAAAAATTTGATGGAAAAGGGATTCGAACTCACGTCACCTGTGCGACAGAAAACACATTCACACCACTGAGCCATCGCACTCCCTGTAAACCTAAGCCGATAGGTACCCAAATTCTTCCGTATAAGTCTTGTATACAAAAAATAAAATGTATCTAGTAAGCCGATACAAAACCTACTGTCACCTAATTTTTATTCATTAGCAACTTAACACAGACATTAAAGAGCTTGAATTTAATGAACACGTTTGAAATATGTTATCTTAATTTAATTGAAATTTAGAATAGAATTATCTCTTCAAAATATTGGGGTCAAACACTTGTTACGTGAATTTATTATTATATTATGCAATAATTAATATTTGAAGCGTATTTTTTTAAACTTATTACGGTTTTAAGGATATTTTTAGTACCTACTAACCTAAGTATTTCCTAAGGTTCGTAATTAAGAAATTTATTTACTTTTACAATATACAATAATTAAAATTTTATACATAACAATTCTAGCAGTGCGTAACAAGTTAAGAACATGCAAGGAAAAAGTTTCGCAAAGAAAATTGCATGCCAAGTAAGTTTAATGCAAAGGAAGCGGCTAATATGAAACTGTGTACAAATTGACAAACAAAGGATTATAACTTACGAAGTGCAGCTACAATTAGCGAATGGGAGGCTTCACGGGGCGAGCGGCCCCGGCGTCCCCGCCCACCGGGCCCGGCCACATGTCACTATGAATATGAGGCGTTATGAGGCGTTATGATTATTAAAATATGCCCCGCCCCGAATATGGAATATGGAGGGAGGATGGAGCGCGTGCGAATGGGCGAAGTTTGATTTATGCTGGGCGCGGCTCCGCCTCCTGTCATAACCGTGTACCTGGTGCGCGCGCGGCCGCCGCCCGCTCCCGCGCCAGTCCCGCGTCAGATGGCGAGAGGAGCGGACGTCCGCACTCGCCGCACTCGCCGCACTCCCCGACCGCGAGTGACCCGCGTGTGAGGAGCCCTGCCATGCGCCGGCCCTGAGCCGCCAGCGCCACCATGCCGCGCGTCAAGCCCGCCTGCGTCCGCCGCGTCTCCATCGGTACTTACCAAGACCTCCTCAGCTCCACTACACTCCATCACACTACCACTCCACCGGCTTCACTCGACTAGAGCCCCGTGCGACCTTTAAAGCCGCCCTGAGTCTCTCCGCCCATCATGATTCAGTTAGCGACTATTAAATTTGGTATTCATCGAAAAGTGAGCCCTAAATATCGTCCCGTCCGCGGTGAGTAAACAGTGCAGTGATGGACGTACCATTGTAGCAAGTACAGTTCCGACCGTCGCGGTCGCGGTGGATAGTGAAAATAGGCTTCGAACACGGTTCTATCTCACGGCTCTATGTCCTATTCGATATATCAAAAGTTTTCATTTCTAAAAAATAAATAAAAAACGTACGCGCGATTATCTCAACATAAAATGTAAGTACCAACTGAAATAATTTTACAAAGTGGCTTAAATTTTCGTAATGTGCATTAAACTCCTGTTCATAATATAATTTGACTTTCCCAAAGCAATTTTTAAATTAAAATACATTGTATTAAAAATTTCGATATGTTATCATGGACAGATAAAATTAATGTTCGATTTAACATGCCTATTTACCGCAGCTCAAAAGCCAAAGAAAAAGCTCAGAGCTTTGAAATGCTACGAAAGTAAAAAAAGTAATAAAGTAAGTATAAATGTAGTGCGCTTAGAAAAATTATATCTTGAGAATATTTTCTTTTACTGGTAAAAAATGATGTTAAAATATAAGGTTTTAAATGAATTGAAGTAATTAATGTAGAATCAGTTTTAAGTTTCTTGTAATTTAATTATATTATATAGAAAACGTACCAATAACATATCTAGTCAGTTTGTCTATAAAAATGAAGCTTAAGCTAAGAACTTTAATATTTGTGATAATTTAATAAGTGATATTTAGCTGCTAAATATTTTATAAAACAAAATATATTTTCCATTCGTTGAAGGCTCTATATTTATAACCTTAACGATTGGGTCGTTTGACGGAGCCAAAAACAAGTTCTCGACATTTCGAAGACATTTCTATATCTGTTTCATAATTTATTGTCAAAATTATAATAAATAATCGGCTAAGGCATCATATTTACTTTAGAGTTTTATGTGATGGATATAAAATTTCTATCAAAATTTCTCGATAACGAAAGATCACATGTCCCGAATTAAGGTCGTTATTAGATTAAAAAAATCATTTTTATAAAAGCCTTAAGTATTTTTATTAGAATAGGAATCAAATTTAATCTAACCGCTATTCGTTTATAACTAGTCTATAAAAATTATATAGCCTTTTTATCTACTAACGATTGAAAACAGCCTAATCAAATTCTGTTCATATTCTTTTGGCACTGTTTGTTTTGGGTCGAAAAAAATGCAGGTAATTCCGGTTTTGTTAAAATGAAATATTATCTGTACATATTCCAACGGCTCACCTTGAATGATGAATAGTAATTAATGTTGATGTATAAATTATAGACTTTCTGTAAGTGGATTAATTACCTCCTAGATATAAATTTATCTGAATCGATAAATAGATATTATACATACTTATTGAATATTTTATAGCTTAATACATTTCTAACCTAAATAGGAGACATGTACCGATATTTTTTATTGATAAAGGTTATGAAAAAGATTTAACGGTACCTTCGTATTTTTGACTTGGTGTGGTTAATCTTACCTGTGAAGGCTTCCCGACTTGTTCCGATAGATGTTTGTTTTCGGGTCAAGTGTATTAGTGATTTTGTCTGCTCGGGACACAGATAATCCTATGCGGGAGTGTGTTTATTATTATTAAACGAACGAATGGTTATTAAACGTTAACCGACGTGTGAATAAAAGTTTGGTATTTTGGTTGAACGGGTCTTCTTGGCGATTTAACGCAATGCCATTTTTTGCACATTTCTAAGTAAGGCGTGCGGCGTCTTTGAACGGCATACAAAACGGGAGCTCAAGTTGCGACAGACAGACACTAATTCTTCTTACAAAACTATTAAACCACCGGTATCTGATACAAATGAGAGTTATAATCCTTCACCGCAGGATTATTCCGGATTATCTTCAATGTTTTGCGTCGGTGTTCACTTTTTCGTACTTTGATGTAAACATTCCACAGGGTGTTTGAGATGTACACATTCAAAGATTTGAAAAAACTCATTCATGTTACATTTGTTTTGATGCAAATATAATACTAATATATATATAATTTATATAATTTAGTATTATATTTATAATTCATGAAAACCATTATAAATATTATTTGACATTTTTGATGCACACATTCAAAAGCTTCATGGATATTATTTAAATATTATTAATATCTAAATTTTATTATTAAATCTAAATCCTATTCTTAATTATTTCAAATATTTCATGAAGACATCGAGTAAATACAAGAACTATACATAGATATGGTTGTCTATTTTTGATGCAAGCATTAACGCATGTACATATATACATATATAATTCATGGTGTTATGAACACCATGATAAGAAAAATCAGTTTTTTTATATGGAATACACTAAATAAACAACTTATGTGAATAATTATAGGTTCCGTATATTACATGGAAAATTAGAAAGAATACAATCTCCATTATTATTTCATTAAAATATATTAACTAGCAAAGAAGTTTTTTTTTAATATAAATTTTTAATTGGGTTTTAACAAAGTAGAAAAGGAAAGATTAAATATTTTAAATGCAAACGGGTACTCACGATCTGTTTATTGTTATACCGATATTTCGACTCGGTTGCATGGGTCATGGTCGCGACAAGGCTACCGTGACGGTGCCCATTCGTTTGTTTCGGTGCACTTTGTCGCCATTGAATAGGGTTGCCAACCGAACTACATATATTATATTGTACTGTATTTCGGGACTCCATACTATTATATACTGTTCAAGAAATATATAGTACGTGTAAATACTATATTTCAGTACAACAACCAGTGTATAAATTTTGCAACACTAAAATTAATAAAAAACATCCCAAAAAAGTGCGTGAAAAAAAAAAATATTTTTTTAAAAATGAAATGGGTTAAAAATGCAACAATTTTTTATTCTCTTCATAAAATACTACTTTTTTTTAAGCGTACTTCTTCCGCTTTCGTATTCCTATAACTTTCCTAGTTCCTTTGAAAAACCTAAAAAATGACCCCATATCTTAACATTTTACGGTTCCGTACAAAGTTTTAGAAATAGGATTAGATGGGCAGTTGGGGTCGGCGACCGGTGGTCGTGTAATGAGAATTGAGAAAAACGACCCCACTGGAAAATCTTCATATAGCCGTGGGCAAACCGCAAGAGGAAGTTCGTTCATTGCCCACTGAGCGCGGGGACATGGGAATATACATCGTTGTTTATACAATCTGTCTATCTCGACCTAAAACTAGTACATGTTAGTGTTAGTGTTTTTTCGTAATCACCACCAAACCACTAATACAATTACTATAAAAGTTTATCTCTACATTTGCAGAGTGATCGGCGTAGTCAATTTTTCAGTCCTGGAGTACTTGATGTGGAATACAGAGAAAAGGAATCAGCCAAACTATCATAATTATACAAAAATAAGGTTTTCAGTATTGTTTTCCAACCTAGCAGTGATAATTTTTATTTAAAGGTTGGTCTCTAATTCGGGAGCGCCAGGGTTCAAATCCAGCAGCGCACCTCTAATTTTCAAAGTTATGTGCGTATCAGAAGTTCATCATCACTTGCTACGCTAGAGGAACATATTGTGAGGCAACCTCTACTCCCGAGAGTTCTCCACAATGTTATCAAAAGTCGCATTTGGCCAGCGGAGTGGACTATGGCTTGTGCCCCTCATATTGTGAGAGGAGACGCAAGCCCAGTACTTCGACAAATATAGTTGCAATCATTAAGTTTTTCGGCGTTAGAAGTGTTAACTAGAGAAAATGGTACCCACAATAAGTTAGAATTGTACATGGCAGGAATTGAGTACTTAATGCGGTTTGAACATATAAAAACTTAAAGTATTTATATACTCAGCTGTAACTACGTAGGTATTTAATATTTATTATAATTTATCACTTTAACGTTCTGTTGAGTGTCGTTTGGTTGCATTTTTCAACACGTAATTACATGGAGATTATAGAATTATAGACGAGTGTGTGTGAAATTATTTGAATGTGTGTGCTAAATCATTACAATGTTATTGATTATTTTACGCTATTAACTCACGTCTGAGACAGAACTATTCAGTTAAATATACCTATTTAAACGTACTTAGCTTCAACCTATTAATGATCATGACATGACTTTTGACAGGCCGGTTAGTCTAGTGGTTAGTGAACTTGACTGCTACACCAAAGGTCGTGGGTTCGATTCCCATCCAGGTTAAACTTTTCTGTGAGGAGCAGGAATGTTTGTCCTGTGTGTCTGGTTGTAAATATCTATATAAGTACACATTTAAAAATATATATGTATGTTTATCAGTTGTCTGATCACCATAGTACAAGCTAACGCTTAGTTTGGCGTGAAATGGCCGTGTGTAAGATGTCCCGAGGTATTTATTTATATATCACTGGTGTTTCCTCATCACTAAGGAGCTCTACCTTGGTCCTGTATGGGTAATTGGAGAATTATGGAATGCAGGTATACCTTAGTTCTTCGTTTTTCCGCCCATTAAAAAGTATTGATTTGAGAGTTAACATCATTAAAATAAAATATTACGATTCAGTTCTACGCCTAGTTTTTCCGCCGGAGATTTTCACTTTAATTATAATTTTCAGATGCAGCACATTCTTTAATTAAATTGGTTGGTTTGTACACACACACTTTCTGTAACGAGTCGGTACATCCTTTACTTTTAAAACAATTCTTAGATTTCGGATTTAATGAACTCTTTTAAGATCATATTAGTCATAGCATTTTAGTAAAATAGACAATTGGAATTCTGTTATCTATCTCATTTATTCTTCAGTCTACGGGAGTCTAATTCTATCTTAACATGCCTCTCCTCGCGAATAAAACGGTACTTAATTGGCAATTTAAAAATATTTAGAGAAAAATTTAAAACAATTTTTATAGTTAACTTTATTAAACAATTATCAAAGACTTTATTTTAATATCTTCTTAAATATCCATGAAAAATCTCTCAAACAACATGGTAATTTTTTTTTTAATTTTAGAGACCGAAAAACATACCAATAAAAACTACCTATTAGTCAACAGAATTATTCGTATAGATGATCGGTATGCCTATGAACGCTCCATAATTATAATAGGTACTGTAGGTTACAATGTAGCCAAACATTACCATCGTAATATTTTTTGCCCGGTCGGCCGCAGTGTTTTCGCACCTGCCGTACGCGCAGTTATGCCATGACGGATCAACATCGCGTCACTTGAATACGAATAGCAACAAATTCACCTCTCTGTAAGGTTCGATGCCTTCCCAGCGCCACTACTAACGTTCCAACATCCGGCCCATATTCCAAAACATTCCATTGCGAATGTTAAACTGTTAACAACTTTATTACTGCACGTACATGGGGCACACTAAAACTTTTGCACTTCTAGCTAATCGAAACTATTTGAATTTAAAACGTTGCAAACCTTCTTGGTAATAAAAAAAAAATTGGCGGGAAATCAGTTGTCAAATGTTTTTTATCACACAACAAAGTTCTACGTACGCAACGAAAACGTAATTAAGTCGAAAAGATTTTAAAGCGATATTTCTTTATAATTTTAAAAGTTCTCTCTACGCGCAAGACTGTGCAGGTCGTCTTCAAAATGCTTTTGGGAGTGAAGCACCTTGTTTGAGCACCGTGAGGCGATGGTTTGCTGAATTTGAGAGAGGTCGGGTTCTTTACATGACGAATTTCGTCAAGAGCGGCTTTCAACTGCCGTCAACGAAAATAATGTGGCTACTGTTAAGCGGCTAATTGAAGAAAACCTGCGGATAACCTATGAGACATTTCGAGAGCTTATGGGGATTGGTAGGAGCCAAATTCAGAAAATTTTACACAAAGAATGAAAAGTTCGGAAACTTTGTTGTCGTCCTCATGAACTAACAGCGGAGCAGAAGCGTGCTCGCGTGGAATGGTGCTCACAAATGCTATTGAAGTACGACCACGGACATTCTAATGCTGTTTATTGGCACTGGAGACGAAACGTGAATTTATTGAACCCGAGAAAAAACAGCAATCTTGTGAATGGGTGTTTGAAAATGAGAACAGGCCAACAAAAGTGAGACAGGCGAGAAACATTGGTAAAAAAATGATCGCGTTTTTCTTCTCAGCCACAGGTCCAAAAGAGTGTTAACGCCGAGTGGAATTCTACCATTTGTTTACCCAGGGTGTTACAAAAAGTTTGCGAAAGGCGACCAAAAAGCCGCGTTCTCCTACATCATGACAACGCTTCTTCACACACGGCCGACAAAACAAAGTCATTTTTAGTTTCCGAAACCCATCACAAGTCGTTACCCATCCTGCACCATAGCCCCGACCTAGCACCCTGTGACTTCTGTATTTCCCCCAAACTCAAAGATTTGACGAGAGATTTTATTTCACAGAGAGTTCAATCAACACGTAGATAACATGTCAGATCTGTGGCCCTCCTGCTTTAAAAAATGGTGCAGTCGCATGAAAATATGTTAAAATGCAAAGGAGAGTATTTTGAAAAGGAATAAACATAATATTTAGGTTATAACATGTTGTTTTTTTAAGTTATGCAAAATTTTTAGTGTGACCTACTAGTGTATAATTGATGTTTCAAAAATTCAGTATTCATCGATTTGTCTGTCTGGCTGTTACCTTTTCACACCTAAACTACTGAACTGATTTTGCTGAAACTTGATATATAGAGGTAAAATTAAACTTGAAGAAAAACACAGGCTACATTTTGAGGGAAATTGAAATTATCAAAGATATAGATTCATTCGGTAGATGTGTTCTCATCAGGGAGCAGGGGGGTGGAGAGGTGGGGTATACCCAGAGGACGTCCTTTTCGCGGGAAAAAGTTAGTTATTTATAATTAGTTACTTATATTAATTTAGTTGAAATACATAGTTGTTACGGTTATATAAGAGAGTGTAACGTGCTGTGTGGAGATTTATACGAAAACCGTGACACTTACTTACTACTTTTTTACAACTAAGTCGTGCAGCCAACGGTTGTCTAGAAGAAGTTATTAAAAGCATATTTTATTATATTGTACATTTTTTAACCTTGTAGTTTGACTAAAACAAAAAATAAATCATTCAGAATCCATATAGCTAGGTTGGATGAGGGATATAGGCCATAGTTGACCACGCTGGCCCAGTACATAGTGATAGACTTCGCACACCTGCCAGAGCTGTATGCGGAACTCTCAAAATCACTAAAGCAAGTAATATGTCATATATGCATGTAATATATCCATAACTTTGAAAATACACGTGCGAGACGAACCCTAGACC
The DNA here is from genome assembly GCA_018249125.1 of Asbolis capucinus. Classification (NCBI taxonomy): domain Eukaryota; kingdom Metazoa; phylum Arthropoda; class Insecta; order Lepidoptera; family Hesperiidae; genus Asbolis; species Asbolis capucinus. The sequence continues at coordinate 9,100 of DWJZ01008276.1, forward strand.
TCCCGTTCTTGAGACTAACATTGTAACTGTAGGCTGCTACTGCTTCTAGTGTATTTAATATTGTTACAATATACAGTGATAATTGTTCAGTATAAGGTAGGACAGTAAATAATTTTGTGTTGATTTGTTTCACTCTGGTGGCATAGCGAGGCCACTAGGAGGACCAAGACGGTCCTGTAGCACCCAGTTCAAGCACCAAACACTTGAAACGCCTCGCTACGTTAGTAGCACCTGCATATATGTATGTAGCTACTGTCAACAGTATAATTACAGTAAATGGTTTAAACGTGCTCCGTAATTTTTCAGACTGTAACTTATAAATTATATGTTTTGTGTATTAGTTATATTATTCTAATATTTTTAAAATAATTTGAAATTACGTTATCCGAATTACAAATTAGCTTTAAATTGTAAATTTTTATTGAATGCCAGAGCCGCATTCAATTCAATTCTATTCTTTCCATTCGCATGATCCAAGGCGCTTTATAGCTGGAAATAAACGTCCATTACCGCGATACATTTCTTTAAAACCCCGTAACTTTTAAGAAAAGATGAAATATTATTTCTTCAGTGAGGTACTAGGTCTATGAAATGATAAGATAGATACACCTCGACTCTACCTTGATAACACATATAAGATATACATACATTTGTATATTCGTTTCTTTCCTACATCAAGCCAAAGATAAGTCTATACACTTCATAGCCGGACCGTGACTGTAACCTGGAAGTGTATAAGGTGTTTTAGATCTGGCTTCCCAGCGAACGTGTTAAAGGCGCCAAATACAATTTCCTCAACACAATGTTATACGATTCTTGCTTCCGTTCATAAATAACCATTATCGTAACACGTTTTCACGTGCACTCGTTGCTTTTTACGATTTCTTTCGCTAAAGGGATATTGTCTTTACTTTGTAGTACATTGTTATGGTGTTTCCGAGGGCACATAAAGCTGTCAGTCGTTACCGTTTGATGGTAGTCAAGTGATGCAGGAGACCGGCGGATACGTTAACAACTCCTTATTAGGCCGTCCACCCTATCACCAATCCATGCTGAGCAGGTCTTAGTCATCCTCAGTCATAGGAGAAGGTTTGTGTACGGTCATCATTGCAACCCATAAATATCTGACTACTGTGGAGACCTCTCCACAGTGTGACAGGTACAAGCCACAGTGCACCACGATGGCAAGTGCATATTGGTGGACTTCAAACACCTATGTCAACATCATAGAGTATATTTAGAAATGCAAGTTTCCTCACAATGTTTAGTATGAACATAGCTCTAAACCTCCAACGAGCGACAAGCTCAGCCAGCCATTATCTCGCTTTAAAAGTAATTTCAAGTCATCCTGATTTGATTACATCTTCAGGATCAGAGCTCTTTAAACTACATCGTTGAAACACTTAATGTAAGTGAAGTGTCTATTATATGTATGTCTGTCTGTAACGTGTTTATAAATAGATCAAGCGACGCGGCGGTTCATGTTATCAGTCTATCAAGATCGCATTAGGGTTAGTAAATTCACGTTATTTCAAGTTTTTTCTGTTCACAAATCTATACTCATATAACTGATTGGCTTCAACACCTTAAGAGACTAATCTCCACCGAGCTGATTCCAAGCGGATTGTGCAGAGTTAGCGGCTATATCGAGTGACGGAAGCTTTTAAGCTCCAAAGCTTTTAACAGCCGGGAACGATTGACGCAGTTTTGCCGGTTCAATTCTGCCCGATTAGTTAAAATGTCGGGATGTAAGGTTAGTTTTTTCCCGAAAAAGACTGATATACTGTAGTTATGAAACAAACATACTATTGGTATCAATGTTTGGTATATGTATTATTGACTAGTGTCCACAGTTTTGTATCTCTATACCGAATGTCATTCGCATTCGTTAACTAGTGTCGGCGTCAAAAGAGGAACAAACGCTACCTCCCTACCTACCCATCCATTACTTCATTAATGTATCAAAAATAAATGAATATTACAATTTATTCCACTCCGAAACAAAGGACAAGGAAAAATGGAATAGTTCTTACTGTAGTAGCTTTGATAGTTTGTCTATTATAAACAATAGTGTACAACAGTCGGCAATAGCTCAAGAGATTAGTGTGTTTCACAACAATCTCACCGCGTAACGGTGTCGAGGAAAAACGTGCGAGAATAATACGACATTGTCGCGTTGACTGGCTCAATAGTGCGTTCAGTGCCAGCCCTACCCTGGGGCTTGTCTGTCTGTCTGTGCGCTACGGGATGGTTCAATTATCAATAAAGGTTTTCACTGTTACAGATACTATTCCAATATCTACACAATTTCCATAATCGTCTACTTCGCTCTGCTGAGTCTTATGTTCTTTCTATCCCCTTGCACCACTCTGGATTTCT
>DWJZ01008277.1:0-11476 GCA_018249125.1 Asbolis capucinus
GAACTAACTGGTACTCAAGTTACGTAATACAACTCAAATCTTAAATTTTCCTTTGTCTCAAGACTTGAGTAAAGTTACCCAAAGGGACGCTTTATGTTCCATAGAATGACTGGAGAGTAATCACAGACGGTCTAAGAGTTTATTATTAAAACAATGGGGCACCTTTTTACTTTGAGATGATAGCGATAGACCCAGTTTTAAGGTTTTTAGGGAAAGGTGTGGAGTAGAATGATAGGCCTTTTGAACCCATTGTGGATCTGACAAGGTATATAGCGTTCTTAACCGCTTATGATCGCAAAATTTCCGTAATTACTTTCAGTTTGCAAGATACATACTCGTAATAGACTCGCTAGTCGGAAATCGAACCACAGACCCCCGCTTCGCAAAGTCAGCACTAACTAGGCTACAGAGCCGTTATATTTTAACAATAACTAATCAGTTACGTCATTAATTGATCCATATTACATAATTCTTCTGCTACAATATGGGTTGTCCATTATTCCCGTAAGACCTAAGGGGGGAGGAAAAAATCACCAAATATCTATATACCACAAAAGTAAAGTAAATATCACGTATTTATATAATCAACAATATAATATTATAATATGTCAATAATTATGTCCATTATTTATTTTTTTATTTAATTAAAATATATATACATATATTAAGTTTTTTAACGCATTATTTTAAATATCCTTAGTACCTATAAAAAAAGGCTTTAAAAAAAATCGAAAAGAAATCGATTATTCGGCAAAAGTTTATCAATATAAAAGAATATAATATGAAATGAACCCTAAAATAAGGTTTATTAAAAATATTTAAAAACACTAGCTGTAATTATAGATCCATAATACAAAGAAACACAAAATTTCGTAACTGCATTGATAATCGTCGAGGAGTTCCCTTGTCTGGAGCCAATGTTGAACATATCAGGTCATGCTTATCATAAAAATGCATTGCCATCAAGATGAAAACTTTATGCAAAAATCCAGCTTCGTAGTGTAAGAGGAAGTAAGTCTAATTAAGCTTGCAAGATTTGACCCGTTACGAATATACTAACATATCTACTAATTATACAAACATACACTACACGTTAAATAAACTCTTGTAAAACAGAAAATAATTGTATTTTAAACCTATTATCTTAAACTATAAAACACAAAATAATTGTATTTTAAACCTATTATCTTAAACTATAAAACACAAAATAATTGTATTATAAACCTATTATTTTAACAAAGTCCAAGTGACTAAAGTAACAATAACAAACAAGTCGCGTGAAATTTCAATAAATTTTCTTTTTACCTCATCATCATCATTATAAGCCGTAACAGTCCCACTGGGCTCGCCAGCAATGTGTGAGGTACAAAGTCCACCACCATACCAACTGCGGATTGGTGGCACTAAGTATTGTCAGGCCGGTTGGTCTAGTTGTTAGTGAACCTGACTACTACACCGGAGGTCGTGGGTTCGATTCCCAGCCAGGCCAAACTTTTCTGTGATGAACAGGAATGTTGTTCTGTGTGTCTGGGTGTGTAATATAAATATCTATTTAAATATGTATTTAAAAGTATATAAGTATGTTTATCAGTTATCTGATCACCATAGCACAAGCTAACGCTTAGTTTGGAGTCAGATGGCCGTATATATATATATACATATATACGGCCATCGGTGAAGGGACGGAGTTCAAGGTTAACTAAATATATATATATATATGTATATATAATCGTTGCGTAAACAATGCGTTTAAAAACTTAATGTATGTATATATATTTTAATTAAATAAAAAATAAATAATGGACATAATTATTGACATATTATAATATTATATTATTGGTTATATAAATATATATATTTAGTTAACCTTGAACTCCGCCCCTTCACCTTCATCATTTGACTCGTATCGAACTCACGAACCTGAGATTGATTAAAATGCGTTCAGAAATTTTCGAAGTATTAATTGTGAGCTGAGAACTTAGCTGTTACTTTAACTGATTGCTAAGTTATGATTAAACGTTTAATGCGAGCAGGCTATTTGACAACATTGAAATTATTCTATAAATTATATTCGTCTTATTAAATAATAGGATAAAAAAGCATGTTTCACTTAATTTCACGGTACTTAATGATTATTTTTGCAAAATTTTGCAATATAAATTTCGAGAAGTTGTTGATATTTCATCATCATTATAAATTCAACTTTGCCATTTATTTTCAAATACAAATAGTTAATTTTTTTCCCAGTAATATTAATTTAGTATACTTATTATAATATATAGAATTATCTAAAAATAATAAAAAATCTCAAATGGCTTATTATCGTATCCTAATATTATAAATTCAAAAGTTACTCAGTCTCCCTCGTTCTGTTACGCTTTCACGCAAAACCTTTGTGCCTACCAAATTTCATCGAAATCGGCTCAGTAATTTAGGCGTGAGAAGGTAACAAACAGACAGTTATTGTCGTATTAATAATATTAGTAAGGATTTGTTATTTTACTTTTTCTATGTTCTATAATTGGTCTCGGCATTTTATAGACATATGTACATACATATAGTAGTTAACATAAGGGTATTATCAGTTTTGATATTGTTAACGAAGTTTCGTTGATTTACGAACTTATTCAATATCTCGTTTGTATACACTTGAAATTAATTGAATATGAGAGTTCGCATTGTTTTAAATCGTTGAAAATAGTGCTTAATTAAAAACTATTCTCTCAACGAGATCAAAATAATAATAGGTTGGTGGAGCTGGGGCAGATTGAATCTGATCGGGGTCGTGTTTATTAAAATCGGTATATAAAAGTATTGTAAACGGGACGAGTCTTGGGCACAGTTAATGTACACTTTCAGCGAATGATCAGTAATCGCAGAATCAACGACAGACATCATCTGGCGCGCCAATCGCGTAAAGCGACGGCACGAGTGGCGTGAATCCCACCAATTAACGCTATCACCGTGACCACGTGTCACGTTATCACTTCCGTGATCAATACCTACTTCGTTTATTTACTAACAACTTTCTGTAACGGCTTCGTCATTTGTTAGTAACAAGCAACTTTTGTGTTATTCCACATTACCTAGAACCTGTCTCTGTGCCAAGTTTAATGTTAATACGTTTAACATATAAACGTGCAGAACATCCAAGGGGAACCCACAACCAAGATAAGATGTATCTTATATTAATTTCCGGGATATGATCTATCCGTGTGCAAAGTTTCATCTTAATCTGCTCAACGGTTACCATGTGAAGGAACGACAATTCAAACATCTTCACAATCTTTAATATTTATAATATGAATATATGGATTGTTGGTAATGTTTATTTCACGAAAACCGTCTGAAAATTATATTTACAAAGCTTGTAATACAACATCCTATTTATCCATTATCTCTTATTTCGAAGATCCTTTTCAGACATAAATGGTGGCATTAGATGTTAGCTCAGAACCTAGATACATCAATTGTATACAATTTATTCTTCTAATACGAGTATATTGAACGGTCGCACCCTTGTTGCTAGTTGCCTGCGCAGCGTAATTTGATTCACAGACAATTTCTTAAAAATATTGGTTTGTTAGAGCAATACTATAAAATAATATATATATGTACATTTATTAATGTATCTGTTTATATAATTATGTTTGTAAAATATTGATATTTTTTGTACTAGTTATTTATATTTTAATTTGTGTGTTTTATATATTATGATTAAGACCTAAAAATTTGCACCTATACCTGCATACTTTTTTACAACTAGTCCTTCAACCAAAGGTAGTCTGGAAGAAATATTAAAGCGATAAGACCGCCTATTGTGATTTGTATATTTTATTAGTTTGCTTGTATTTAGTGTGCATAATAAAGTATATTGTTGTGAAATATATTATGCTGCGTTACGGGTATTCACGATATATGTTTTTCCTTGATCCAGGCAAATGGGTCGAATTAATGGCGCGAAAAACTTATATTGAAAAACTTTATGTACACAGTACAAATTTAAAGATGTTTTTAAAGAACGAAAAATTGTTCTTAACTAGGTTTTTTGACGAATCGTGTATTTTGATATCGAAAATATTATAGTAAAAGGGTAATTAGGTGGTTTTTATTAATTATTTACTAGTTTTCGCCTGCGACTTTGCACTCGTGGTGGATAGATAGGTTGATAAACATGTATTATTCCAGACATTAATCTATCTCTGTGCCAAATTATCATTTAAATCCGTTTAATTTTTACGTGAAGGAGTAAAACATCCATTAATCCATACATATATCCATCTATCCTATCACGCATTTGAATTTGTAATGTTAGTAGGATTTAAAAAGGCTGGTTGGTCTAGTGGTTATTGAATCAGCTGCACCGAAGGTCGTGGGTTCGAATCCTACCCAGGATGAACTTTTCAGTGATGAGCAGGAATGTTTGTTCTGTGTGTCTGGTCATATATATGTATTTAAAAATATATTTGTATGTTTATCAGTTGTCTGATCACCGTAGTATAAGCTAACGCTTAATTTGGAATCACATGGCCCCGTGTGAGTTGTCCAAAGTTATATATTTAACACAAAGAAGAAATTATATTTTACAATATTTCTACTCTTGGCTTTTCCTTTTATCGGCGATGCAATATAGAGGACAAGTTGAGAGATCTCAATCGATATATACTTTGAAACAGTTTATAGGGAAATGTCTCACAGAGATCTCAGTATTACCGTCTTATTGTATTATATTTATTACTAGCTAGACCCAGCGCGTGTTCCTACGCATCAACTCATCAACCTTGTATCCGATCGACATAATTTTGCAACAAAACATTGTCCAGATAATTCTGTGTGACTTTGCTAAAGATATCGGTGCTCTTTATATGGCTTTTTATAGTGCTTATACCATTTCAGAGACTATATAGGACAAACAAACTTGAAAACAAACAAACAAACTCACAAAAATCACACGCACAAACAAACAAACTCACAAAAAAACAAACTCACAAAAAAACAAACTCACAAACAAACTCACGAACAAATAAACGCACAAACAAACAAACTCACAAATAAACAAACTCACAAACAAAAAAACACAGATTTTTCAAATGATTTACGACCGTATTGTATTCACCAAACGTTCAAAACCCGGTGGCACGTTTCAATGGTAAGCGGTCGAAAAGTTAAACACCAGCGACCGCGGTAAAGACAGCCTGGTGTTTTTAACATAGATGGCGCTGATTGTTTACCATCAGTAGACCGTCTAAACGATCTGTTTATAACATAAAAAAAGCTTTAAATAAATACGAAGTAAGTGGATATAAAATTGGAGTGTCTGTTTGTAGTATTAAAATAACCGCTTTTTACTAAATGTATATGAATGTACGACTTTTGTCTGTCTGTCCTTTTGTTCCTTCTAATAATCTACGGAACGATACATAAGAAGAAACAAACTGGTTGAGCTGAACCGATTTTAAAGGGACTTTTACTAGTAGACAGCTGATGAAAGAAAGACAAATTAATCTAAGTTTAACTAATTAAAACTTATATTTGAGAATTATAAAACATATACCGTAAAATATGGGAACTGATCAATTTTTTTGTTAAATTCCACGCGCACGAAGTAGGGCACAATTAGTTTAGTATTATTATTGGTGCGACATGGAAATCCTTCCAAGAAGCTACGTACTCCGGCTTACTTCGATAACGTTCGCTCACGGTGCCGTCAGTACTGGAACTATGATTGATCGAGGCTCTTGAAGGTGGAGTACTTGAAGAGGCCACTTTGTTATTGTATGAGTGTGCGAGAGCTGATATATTACATAACTTTTAGATAACATGTAGTGTTATCGTAGAAATATCTTACAGGTATTTATAACTTTGTTGCTATAGATATATTAGGTGGCTGTTTAATAAATAAATCTATACGAGTATATATAAAAATGTATGTTTGTTTGTGAGTTTGTTTGTTTGTCCTTTATAGACTCTGAAATGGTAGGTAGAGCACTGATGTCTTTAGCAAGTTTGTTCAGAATACTCTGGAAAAGGTTTTGGTACTAAAATAATATCCATCGGATACATGGCGTATGACTTCATGCGTAGCAACGCGCGCCGGTTACAGCTAGTAATGTATAAACATCTTTGGTCAACTCACACACGGTCATCTGACCCCAAACTAAGCTTTGGTGATCAGACAACTGATAAAAACTGATCAGAAAACTGATATACTTTTAAATATATAGATAGATATTCACGCCCACACAACAAATATTCCTGCTCATCACAGAAAAGTTTGGATGGGAATCGAACCCACGACCTTCGGTCTACCAGTCAGGTTCTCGTCACTAGACCAACCGTCCTGTTAATAGCGGTCAGTAAAGGTTGCAAGTTAAAAATATTAAGTTTTTTTTATGCAAAAAGTTTAATTATTTTGCACTCTAATTACAAAGACATGTAACCTTTATATCCTAATATCCTGCTTCCTACTAATGTTATAAATGTGAAAGTTTGTGAAGATGCCTGTGTTTCAACTCGAGTATACTGTACATAGGTGTTCAAGACAAGAGTGAACAGGCTTCTTCTAAGTTAAAGCTCTTCACCATCTACGAATACCTCGCCACTTACCATCAGGCGGGATTGTAGTCAAGCATTAACTTATAATACGCAAAAAAAATTTTCGGCATTCCTTCACGTGGTAACCGCTGAATACATTAAGATTAAACTTGGCAGAAGAATAGATACATCCAGGAAACGATTTTATCACGACTACAAGTTCCCCTGGGATGTTGTGCACTTGTATATGTTTAAAAAATTGAGATGAAATTTGGCATAGAGATATAATCTGAAGTAACATATGGGCTACTTTTTACTCGCATCAACACATGGCGGGCGATGCGAAATGAGTTCCACAATGAGAAACAGATACAACTGTTCTTATTTTTGATCTAACAATCATGTTCTGTGGATTGGAGTGTTACTGAATATCTAAATGACAAGGTTGCATGGAAATGATCCGATCTGCTCCCAGTTCCGATCGAGCTGGTAATAAACTTTTGTAATACATTTAAATTGAAAAGAGTACCGAGAGTTTCCACCGGCTTTTGTTTCCTTTCAGCCTACACTAGCGTACATATCCTTAAGTTTGTATTATTTATAAAGCCGATGACAGATAGGTTATCGAGACTAGACTTTATCAAAGAATTCTTTTAAATATATTTTTTTTATATTATATATTTTGTTAATACATTTTTAACTTAGAGAATTTGTATTGTAAACATTTTGACTTTCGTTAAGTGAGCTTTTGGTTACTTAACGAAATAAACATTTTTGATTTTCATTCATTCAACACTAACAAAATCCTAAGCTTAACTTTAGCCTTAATTAATTAACTCTTAACCTTATTGTCCTTCAGGAGGCAGATTCATCAATTTATAATATCGATAACAGTAAGGTATCGAGAAATTATAATAGTACTTAGGATTTTGACATAAATTATTCATAGTATTTTTCTGTATTAATTTTATTATTAATTTTTTTACTGTCTTCAATTTCGTTGATTTATTTACTTATGTCAAATTCAAAGGTGTGTGAAGTCTGCCAATCCACACTTGGCCAACGTGGTGGACTATGGCCTTAACCTTCTCATTCAGAGACGAGACCCGTGCTCAGTAGTGGCCCGTGATGGGTTGAGATGGTGATGATACGGAGTACTATGCTTACCCATGCCAAATTGCAACACTACAACAATTTTTACATCTAGATCGTACCTACACGGAAAACAAACAAGAAGAATGAAGATACTACCTATAAGTGTTTCTTTACGCCTTGTGTGTCGTGATATGAAAATAAACCGAACAAAACGGAAAGTTGACAGACTTATTTGACATTAGCATCAGTGCCAAGTGTCACCTGTCAAGAGTGTCTTCCCGCCACCGCAGTTTTGCCGTGACCATGACCCATGCAACTGGTTCGAAATATCGATAAAATAATAAATTGATCGTGAGTACCCGTTTGCATTAAAATGTTTAGTATCCGCGACGATATTACTCTAAAAGTATATACGTATGTTTATCACTTCCCTGATCACTATGGTACAAGCTAACGCTTAGTCTCGGCTCAGATGGCCGTGTGAGAGTTGTCCAAAAATTTTTTTTATTACCAACCTCTTAAAACAGTATTATTATAAGCTTACTATTTAGGCTTGCATCGTAAAGTTGTAACCAAGTACAAGCTTATAATAATACTACATATATATAGCGCCGTGACTTACTTTGACTTTGATCGCATTATTTTACACAAGGTGCAGGTATCATTACTCTGACTAGCGGGCCCTTTAATAAGTAAAAAACGATGTATAAAATATGCGCATTACTGTATAATCTGTGTTGCATTGTGAAGTACAGATATTACAAAAAATAACCTTCAAACTGTTCCGGGAACGCCATTCACTTTGGTTTTATTGTTTCAAATGTAAAAATTGTGTAACTCCAGTTTAAATGTGTATCAATATTTTTATAGTTTACTAATTGTAAGTTTTTAAAATTAAATTGCTCCGAAGTTTATAAATTTATTAAGTACCTACTTGTTATTAGGATTAACAGGCGATATGATGTATAAGATAATGTTAGAAAATTCTTAATTTCTTTGTAAATGAGAAATACGTACTGAACAAAACTATACGTATGGAAGTACAGTGAACGGTGCAGGATTTTAATACCATATAGAGCTGATGATAAAGAAGAGAGATCACGTGATTATCTGGTCACTTAAGGAGACGGGTAACACCAGGGCCATCTCTAATGCTCCGCGGGGTCTTAAGAAAAGTCTGTTACACTTCTTTTAAATATTCCCATACCATCTCAAAAGGAAGTTCATTCTATTGTCCATGCCACCTTCATGGAATGCTAGTGAGGTAGAATTGTAAAAGCGTTAAAACATGTACGTACTCGTTCATATGTTACTATAATCAATGAATACAAATAGTAATATTTTTCAGCATTAACGAGGCGCCAACATAACTTAGGTGAATTCGTTTTTATGTTTTGCGGTTTCCACCTAATTGGTTGCCGCTCTAACACGAACTTAAATACAGATAATAATTTGTGGCTTTTAAATAAATGATAAAGCTTTTAGATTTAAGGCTTCATCCACCTACAGGCTTCGTTTCCGTCTCTGTGAAAGCTTATGAATAACTAGTGGGGTTTGAATCAGATATTACATCCTATGGGTGCTGGGTTTTGCACCACTCGGTGTCGGTGTTCCCACCTACGTAGAATGTAGGAATCTTCAATTGTGCCCAACATCTTAGACTTTTACGTAGTATATTACCTAGGAAAAAAAGTCAAATTAATGATTAACAAATCCAAAATAAGATGAATTAATAGTCCCAACTAAATCTTACTTTATCTGACATTTTTATAGACACTTGTACTATACTAGAATTTCCCGTAGAGTGTGACACGATCAACAAAATACAATACACGTATGCCGTATAAATATCTAATTTTAGTTCGTCTTTGCGTAGTTAAAGAAGAGATGGAGTATGCTGTTGAAGGACGGATGACTCCAGAAACACCAGGACAACACTGTCCAAAGCGAAAGAACAAGAATGGGAAGGAGGATTCTAACTGAGGAGAAAGAAGAAGAGAATATTTTGGACTAGAGTTGAAATTGGTATATTTTGGAGCTGAGTTTGAAGCCAGTGGCTGTTATCGGATTAACAACATTAAATTAATAAAAGGTAGAGTTAATTACGTTATTTTCCAGCTGGGTTATCCCGTGGTTTTGTTTTTCATATCGTTATCACCAAACCGCAAATATTTTAACTCGTTTGCAAATTGCAAAAGTTTAGCTACCCTCTTTTTTACGTCGTGGGCATTACCCATGAATCAACGAGTGGTGAAAGTTGGAAATGTTACTTTATTTACATTGTGATTAGGTTGATAAGAGAAATTTCAAGGTGTGTTCACTTTCGTGACAAATATTGTTTTTAAATAATGGTTCTTATGGTATGCAATTTCGTATAAATAAGTTCCTACTGGCATACAATGGAAATGTGATAATAATTACATGAAAATTGTTGATAAACAGTTAAAATAAAATCATCTGAAATACAATTTACTTTACAAAGTTTAAAATGACTTCCTCAGGACTTGGTCATTCTAGACAAGCTTTTATTTTTGATTTGCTTGATCTTTGATTAATCAAATAAATCTTAAGCTTTGATTTCGTGTACTTTTTAAATTTAACTTCAATAATTACTACGTAATTATAATGACCGCTTTCAAAACAAAACCTTTAAAAACACATATTGAAATCTGTTCTGGTGAAGTAGTCTAATCATTATTAACTAATATAGTCATTTTATGTCATTACTTATATTCTGCTGTACTAAGCTTCTGTTTAGCACTAAGCTTCATACTTAAAAACCTTCCAGTTTCAATGTGCAATTTTTTCCTTGGTGCGAGAAAGCCTATATAATTGAGTGAGGTATCATTTTTGAAAACAAAATAAATTATTCGAGTATGACTTTGAATAAATATAAATCTCTGAAAAACTCACACACGGCCATCTGCAATGCTACTTGCCACTGCCAAACAAAGCATTTTTGCTTGTACTATGGTGATCAGATAACGTACAAATAAATATATACACACGTTTCTATTACAAAGTATAAACATTCTATTCAGTTTCACTAACCACAAGACCAATGGGGCAGCTAAAGAATAAAAGAAACATGCAATTGAAGACCTTGAACGAGTTAAATTATATCAATTCATTGCAAGATAGATGAACAGCCTCACCTCACGTAGAAATACCACGTGGCTGGTGATTTAAATGATGCAAGACGTTATACAGCGGGCGTCAAGTTACAGCCAGATAGTCTCACTCGCAGAGAGTTCATGGGCGTCACCTGACGTAAGAATTATAGTCTCTTGCCGGATTAGATAAAAAACTGCCACTCCCTCCTATACTCTGTTTCTGTTATCCGTACAATACTTGTAAGCAAACCAGTGGATAATTGTAACAGTTTTCTTATAAAACCTTCACATTATATACATATTTAACACTCTAATATATTAGGCCGTAACATCTTTTCAATATCACTGTACATGAGTTTTGTAAAAACAACTTTTAAAATATTATTTTGACACAAAAATTACTTAAAAGATTTGTATGAATTAGAAAAACAGTCTACACGTTTTTAGATTTCAGCTAGATCAGATAGCCTGGGTCTAAAAGAAATACAATATTAGGCGCCAGTTAAAATAAGGCACTGTGATTGGTCGATTCAAAACTGCGCCACATCATTCATTTATATTTATCATTCATATATGGAGTTTATCGCGCCTCAACAAGCGAACAACAAGAAGAATGGACCAAATATAACGTCCTCGTACCGGCTTGCGAAAGTCCAGCAATCTTTTGTGGGGCTCGGTGTATGGTTCTATAACGAAATCCCTAAAAATACGAGATTTGCCTGTGAACTTATTCA
>DWJZ01008278.1:0-11476 GCA_018249125.1 Asbolis capucinus
CTGCGTGGATATGTGTAATATTATCAGTTGTTAGAGCTTAATTTATCCAAAATGTACAACATAACAGTGAAATAATAACAAGCGATCGATAAGGAAAATGGATACTTTTGATATGATAAACAAAAGCCAAAATGGATAATTGTTTTGCCCCGTGCGGATGTGAATCTCGCGAAGCAGTAACCAAATCAGACTTAGATCGGTTTACGGATAAAGTGGAGAATGTTATAAATAATGAAAAAGGTAAGAAGCTATTCAGGAATTTCATGAGGACGTGTAAAATGAAGGATGGCTGTCGAAAATTGGATTTGTTGGAAGATATCGATAAAATTATAAACAAAAACGTTGAAAATGAAGAAGAAGCTGTTAACGTATTACTAGAAAAGGCCGAAAATATTGACGAGTTTGATATGGCACTAATGGAAAAAATGTACATCGCACGTAGTTCAGATAACAAGGAAGATATGACTGAAGCTCTGAAATTTTTAAAAACGGAGACTATCAAAACGTTTAGAAGCGAATATAATGCATTTCGGAGGCACTTTACTCCGTCCAAATAGAATGAAAACCTGTGCCTTGCTTTTCGAGCGATTTAAAATTTCGCGCCTTATGCCTTTAGAACATCACATGCAATGCACAAATGGCTGTTATATATTTGTTTGTTAAAAATTATCAATACATTTAATTTAAAATATTTATAGTAGTTATTATCTTTGTAAATGCCAGTACGTACCTGTAAGTATTTTACTGTGATTTGCTGTTTTACAGGCCACATGCCTGATCAACAGTAGCGAGGAAGTACTGTACAAATAAAAAAAATCACAAATTAAAACAAAGCTGTTTGTTCTTATGTATTGTTTTATTTAAAATTGCACAAACTTATGTTGCATTCAGTTATACATTTAAAATTCTAAAATTGTCCTTATTGATACAATCACTTTATAATCATTACTGAAATTACAAGTATTTTTGATACAAATTATATTTTCCGTTAACACTGTTGTGAACAAATGAGGCATGTTAAAAAAAAATTATATTAACTAAGAAAATAAAAATATGAATCCACAGTTGCCATCCCTGATAAGATTCCTTGTGTTATTGGTAGGATGGACGATACTATTGACATGCATAACCATAGTACAATCATACATCTGTTACATGAATATTACCGACTTCCCTATACAAGAGCTGAGCTTGATATGCCTTTCTTCACAGATAGTGTCTACCAATAAGGTTAAAGGGCTGTTCAGGAAATAAATATTATTATTATATTGAATAAACAGTAACAGGACATTATAATAATATTGTCACATACACAAAATAAATATTTTGAATTATTTTGTTTTAAAAGGAAATAATTCATTATAATATAACAATGTCGCCATTGTAATACAAAATTAGGAAAATTCTAATTAAAATGTATATTACATAAAATGAAATAGTCGAAAATGCAAATATGTGAATTAGGCAATATTATCACAATTGCTACTGTAGGGATAGTCTTGGTTAAAATATTTTATTCAAAAGTGTATACAACTTAATTCCTGATATTCATTTGTTACATATAAAGTTTTCATTCCAGTAAATTTAAATTGCAATTTTAAGTTATATTAAGTACAGTGACAAAGTTGATGTTCAGTGAATTTTCTGGCAGTTATTTGAAGATGACTTTCTCGACTGAATTATGTTACATCTGTAAAATTATATAAATATATATATAAAATTTTAAATCTCAACCTACTATTTAGTAGATAATATCGCAACATAAAAGTTAGCAAATTACAGATAAAATAACAGACATACTCTAGTGAAACTAAGCAATTGCCTAAACCAAATGTTGGACAGCATCAAAATAAATACTAAAACACACATCCACATTTCTTTACAAAATAATATCTGAACCTATTTTACCTAAGTCACATCACTTAATAAGAGTCCATGCCTCTTTATATTTCTTTAAAACTATCCTAGTACCTACAATAATAATATATCATTATTTACTTCTATTTATCAAAAATGTTCACTTTATATTTTATTTTGAATACTGTTGATTACGTTTTCTTCCACGAGTAATACATCTCTAAAGGTTTATTGACCTGAAACAAAGAGTTTTATTCATATTTATTCATGAAGTACCAAATATTGATAAAGTTCTCATCATTCTATCTTGTGTACAGTGAATTCAGCCTTTTAATGGCTGTGGATCTGTTCTCATTACTGCTAAGTAGCAGCTGTTTCATGCAGTGTTGAAAGTCAAATGTGACATTGTCATCCACTTTTTAGGTTACAAATTTTTTATTACAAATTGAATTATAGTATTGAATTAATTGAAACCATCCATTGAATTTACAAGATTCCCTTCTTACTAAACCAGGCTGTACTATTAATCATTGAAACCTATTTTTCCAACCAGTTTTCTTCTTTGTTCATGTTATTGGTAGAGTATGTTACAGGCCTCCACATTCATAAAGTTCTCCTTATGACAGGACTCTACCTGTGCATAGAAGGAGGCTATTAATAGATTAAAGCCATTGTAGCCATAATTTATATTAGTATTAATATTCTACATCAAGCAATCATGCCAATACGACAAATGCAAAAGTTTGTGAAAATGGATGCATAGATGGATATTTCTTACCCCTCGCAAAAACTATTAAACTGATCTGAATGAAATTTGTATAGGCATAGAAGGTAGTAAGTAAGAGGCAGATGATGTAGTAGATAGTCTGAAATAGCTTATAGACCACTTTTTATCAACATATCATGCAGGATATTCCACTGACGGAACCTTTCCATGATAATAGTGATAAAAAATTACCTTCCAGAATTTATCATTAATTTGCCTCAGAGTTTGTGATCCAGCCAGTGGTACGAACTGTCCAGGGGTTGGTGCTACATAAATACAGAAGTTGAGCAATCTATACGCTTCCGGCAACTCTGCATCTAGGTCCAATGTTAACCGCATCGCCAAGTATTTGCTTAGATGATCAACTGTAACATAAAATTGTAATTATAATAACATACTACATGATCTTCAATTGGATGGATATTCAAACATGAAATCTTATTAGTCATCCACTTAAGTAGTAATCTTAGAGAGAGTGTATGGTTTCCTGTCAAATTTATGCAAATGCCACATAGAAGGCACCTTGAGTAGACAGTTTTATGATTGAAGTCAATCTTAAAGAGAACAACAATACCTATTTGTTATGTATGTGACCATTTAAGATAATAATTTCCATTTACCATCAAATGGAATTGTCAACTTCGGGTATGTCAAAAGATGTAAAATTATAAGTACCTGATGCATTGGCCGTAGTTTTGAGGTAGCGGACAGAGCTGTCTCTGAGAGCTCTCATTAGCTGGTTGTCCCCTGTCATCTCTGTAGGGTGCGGTTTGAACACAAGCTCAATTTCATTAGGATTTAATGGTTCACCCTCGCCTTCAGTGTCCATTGAGTTTTCACCTTCTGTTCTGGAGTGCAAAAGGCAGAATATGTAGTGTTAGTGCTTCATGTATCTCTCACATCATTATATATAACATTTACTAAGTATTCATTAAGACCTAAAATGTTTCTATTACTAATACAGTATTACAAATCAAACTTATAGTCAGATTAAGTCAGAGTTCTGTTATATTTTTTCAAAAAAGCTGTCTTTGTATGTGCTATTTGATTTGATTGAAAAAATTAAAATTAGCATTATTATATAGTCTGTATTGTATAGAAAATGGTAATGATAATTTTGAGTGGTAAACCTACCTGCCATCACTAGATTCACTTTCTTCGCTGCGCTCTGATGTTAGAATTGACTTAGCTCTCTTAGTTGTGCTGGTGTTTTTTGAAACAGAGCTAAGGTTGGACGGTACTGGAGATGGAGTGCTTCTCACAGATGCTGGATTGGATGTTGATTGTCCCGGAGGAGTAGGATTTCCTGGAGCTGGAGTGCCATCTTTAGGAGCCGAGGTGCTACTGCCATTTTGTGTTGGCTCAGTAGTACCATTAGAGTTAGAGGGATTACTGTTATCATCTATTGTCTTCCTAGCTCTCTGTGGTCGGTTCTGAGATTGCAACTTTATGCCTTCAGTAATAGAGTTCACTAAAGATGCTTGCGAATGCGACATATTCAACTTGGCCAAAACGCGCTCCTGATGAGCTTCATATTCATCTCTACTCGGATAAATTTTTGATATCAGCAAATCAAAGTTAGGATCTGGCCGCAAAGACCTCTTGGAGACCAACTTCTTTCGACAAGTTGGACATTCTTTATTGCCAGAACGAAGCGCTGTAATAATACAATCTGAACAGAACCTATGAAGGCATTCCTTTGTGGTCATCGTCTTTTTCAACATATCTAGACAAATTGGGCACATCAGCTCACTATGCAAGCTTCGTGGGGACACCGCTATCTCGGTGGCGTCTGTTATCACTTCCTGTGGGGTCCTATGAAGTTCGTATAGGGATAGTTCCCATGTCTTGTTTTGAGAAGGTTCAGTCGACGACATTTTAATTTATTTTATATCTTAACAACTAAAACATCGTAGCTTGTACTTGTGATAAACTCATTTGTATACAAATCACAGAATAATAATCAAAGAACTAAAACAGAATAGAGTTTATAGAGTCAAAATACACCAAATGAAGTGTCGGCAAACGCCCCACCGCTCTCGCATAAACACATTAATCCGGCATAAACACAATTTTCACGTTAAGAAATCTCTACTAATAACTAATAAATTGAGATTATAATTCGCTTAGAACCTATACATTACAGTTTACAGACTTTGCAGCGGTAAAATTTATTTATTGAACCAAGTTAAAAAGTTATTAATTTTATAGTCTGTTGGATTGTTAACTACAGATTACACAAGAACCACAGACTATAGCATATATGTATAGTAATATGCTCTATGGGCAATAGGTGCCGTAATTCATAAAAAGACCGCTGTTTGATCGGCGCATGTTGGCGCTGTAGTCGTATTGAAATTGGATGAGAACTAAAGATCCAATTGACACGACAGAACTTGTTGATAAGACATTGTGCAGAGTGCTGACTGACTTAGGAATACATTAACACCTGGTTGCACTCCTTAAATCCTTTTACGTCAAGATTCACCGAGTGGCGAAAATTTACTGAACAACTTCTAGACCCTTCAACATTCAAAATACTCTTAGACAAGGGTGCATTATGTCCCCATCTTATTTAATGCGTCCTAGGAATACGAGTATGTGGTACAATACATGAAAGATGCTTGGAAGGAGGAGTAAGTGTCTGTGGTGTCAAGTAGATGGTGTATTACAATAGGGCCTCCAAGCTTAGGGGGCCCTAGGAACTTGAGCAACAAATTTAAATAAACCAACTAAATTGAAATTCAATAATTAATTGAGAGCTCTCATTGTGATTTGGGAGTGTATATATCGCAATAACACTTAAATAAATCTATTATATAATATAACTTAGTCTGTCTGTCTTTCTGAACGCGCATCACGTTAGAATCCGAGGATGGTTTTCGATGAAACTTGGTAAAATTATTACTGATATCCCCGATTAACATTGAGGATACTTTTTATCCCGGATAACGGCAGGGTTCCCTTAGGATAGGAGATGAAAGTTTGTATGGGATTTTATGGTCCAATGGTAATAAAAAAAACAATTTATATGGGTACCTAAGTGAAGATGCGGGTACAGTTAATGCGTAATAGTTTATACCTCTGAGGAAACAAATTTTAAAGTAGGAAGCCTCTGTTATCGATATGCAGAAAAAGAAACAACTTTCTTTAGAAGTTTTGACAGTCTATTTCTCTGTTCAAGCGTCACGCGAAAGCCACGGAACAGAGTTAGACAAAATTTACCTCAGAACGGTTATACGAGCAGGATAACAAAACCCTATTATATATTTATTTTATGGTATTATATTTGCAGTTATAATCAGCAAAGGATAAAAAGTTCTGACCGCCCTAGATCAATTATGATGACTGTCAGGTATGTTACGATCGGCCTAGAAAGTAGTATATAATCTTTGACAATGTTTACTAGTGTGAACATTTTGACATGGTTGACTCGCTCCCTAATAAGCCTACGGATTAATCAGGCCTTGATAAAACTAGCTAGTTTTACAAATGAATCAATTATGTACACCAAAATGATCCTAAAGAGTGGGCGGGAAGCGACGTGTTAGCTATAATTAGAAAAAATATCGGTGTGATATTACTATAATGAGATTTACGGTGCACGTATGGTTATTACGCTCGTTTCTCTAAAATCATGGGCTCTCAAACTTATTCAACCACCTTTTGAGTTTAGTCGGGATCATGATCCATGTAACTGGGTCGAAATATCGATGTAAAAAACATATATCGTCAGTACACGTAACATAGCATAATGTTCATAGTCCACGAAGATTCGAGTTTAAAATTATACAACTTTTTGAAATCAACTATTTTAAAGGTCCCCAAGTAATTATTGCAGGTGTACATTATACAAATTACTGCTTGTGATGCATCGTACCAATATCGTACACAAATGTTGTATGTCACCTAGTATAGTAAGCATTTATTAAACGTTTTTCTTTCTTCCGTTCTTTTTTTCTTTCTTAAGGATGCTACTAATGACCTCAGCACACATACCCTTAAATTGTACTCATATTATAAATGGATGGGGGATGACGGGATGGATGAACGGGTGGTTAGATTGATCGGTGGATGAATGTTTGTTACTTTTTAACGCAAACACCACTGAACGAATCAGAATTATATTTGTCACACACATAGACTATTGTCTGGAATAATAAAAAAGCTACTTTTTATTAAAAATCACGCAGGCAAACACTAGGCAGAAGCTTGTATCGCATAAATGGCTTACGTGACTTACTCAATATCTCAAAGTTAAATTTTCAAATTCAAGAGCACTATTTGGTACATGTAGAGCTGCAAAAGATGGCGCTACTTTCTGTTTGTGTGAAGAAAGGTTGAGTAAAATTTTTACGAAGATAATATTCTGAAATTCGTGAAATAATTGATTGCAGAAAATTATTTAATATTCTACCCTATGTACATTATACAAGTCAAGTTTAACTTCCTGGAATTATACAATATTATGAGCTTTGGCTGGTAGACAACTTTTTAGTACATGAAGAAATTCATTGTATGAGTGAAAATTAAAGTAAACATATTTGGTATAGTTTTAATAGTAATTTTACGTCCGGTGGATTATTCTTTTTCATGGTAGGTAGAGGTTGGTAACTAGTTGCCGCTTGTTTTACTGTAGATCAAGAAAATTTGTTAAACTATTGAATTTACAAATATGGCCAAAGTCATTACTATTTCTTCTTACTTGTCATTTTCCGATGGGCAAAATACGCCGAATTGTTCTGTAAGGTATAACAAAAGCGTGTTGTAGGTGGTAGAAATCTTTTTAATTTTTATGAGGTAAGTCCACTGAGAAGTCCATTAAGTTTGTACTTATAATATTTTGCTTTTTGGTTCAGTTTCTCTAAACTTTGAGAATGATTGCTCCAAGACGTGGTCTGCTTGTGCATATTAAAAAGGCTAGGCGCGGTACTGCATTTAGTAACGTGCTATAATCCAGTAATTTGTGGGTTGATAAGTTAATCTCCATCAATTTCATATAAGTATGGGAATTTGGTATGACTTATACTTTCTTACTACATACATAAACTTTTTAATGACTTTATTATGGAAGTCCAAATAATGTACTTGTATACTTTAATCTATGGTAAATTTAGACATTTGTAGAGCGCGCGTGAAATTTATTAAATACAATTCATGACTTTACAATTTTTGTCTATGCGTGTATTTAAACTTTTTTTACTACTTCCGAGCAGAGCTCGGTTTACCAGCTTCTACCAAAAAAAGGGTACTTATGCTTCATATGTTTATGGGAGACAGGTGCTACAATTAAATAAAACAATGTAGTTAGTAGGTACTATAGTAATATTAATGTTGTATGTACTATATTAATTATTCATAATTTAGTTTTTTATTTTATTTTACACGATGCTTCAATTATTCAGTTGTCGTGTAATTATAACAAATCAAATAAGATGTATGCACACGATGCATTCATTTGCATCGTAAAACACGATGTTTCATAAAACCACATATAAATTTTGACGTTGGTAAGTTGGTATCCTATATTTATTTGTTCATTGCTATATTTTTTGGATTAGGTGTGCAGTTACTTTTATGTTTTACAACTAACTTTTACTCATCTCGACTACTGTTTACTGAAATTATGTTCATAATTATGACAAATGGAAAGTACATTTTATGGATTACCATGATTTTGGTAAAATTTAGGACAAAACAAGGTATATTAAAATATTTAAAAATACAAGCTTTAATTAATACGAAGAAATATACAATTTCATATTTGTCTAGTTAAAGGTAAAGAAATTTCCTTGTCTGGAGTCAATCCTGAATATATCAGGTCATGCTTATCATAAAATAGCATTGTCCTCACAACAGAAGGTTTATGCAAATTTTCAGTCCTGTAGTGAAAGAGGAATTGGATCTCATTAAGAACAGTCAACAAACATACTGATATATGTAAGTACAAATATTCATTGCAAGTGAAATACAGCTTGTAAAATTCGCATTATTAGATATTCTGTACCTAGTTCTGTACCTACTGTTCTCAGTAAATTTAATTGATATTTTTATAAACTTAGCATTATACCTTTTATAAATCAAATAGCTACAATGAACCGAATCATACTTCAATAAAATGTTCACCTAAACTTTTATAACTGAGAAATACAGATGGCGCTGCTACATGTATTTTCGATATATTTTTTATTTTTAGAAAAGAACGTATTATTTTAAGACATCAAAATTATTTGATTATTAATTTGTTATAAACATTATATTAATCGTGGTGGCAATGTTATGATATTCCCACTGTTCTACATATAATATTCTTTAGTCAATAAATAATATTTTAAAAGTTAATTTTAATGTAATTTTTACGATACTTGTAGAAAAATATGGCCCCAGTGCCAATCTCCATGGAACTTTGTAACAAGAGCCGCTGTCTTACGAAGGTCCGTCGGTGCTAAACCAAAATGATTTTATATCCGCCATGCCATATATGTAATGGTATTTCTAGCCACATATCTCCAAGTCGTATACATTACCGATGCCCATTAACTGAAATACACGACCAGTGGGTCACAGATTCATTTCCTACCGTTATTAATATGGGCAGGAGATTGCTCCACGCAGTCAGCAGGTACCAGTGTCCAATTAGTAGCCAATCAACGTTCATCGTAGTATGAAGAGTGCCTTACATCTAGTTTGATATTACTGTTAATTATTTAAGATCGTTAAATTCTGTTAAGGTTAACCCTTACGGTTAAAATTATTATGTTATGACAGTTAAACATATGCTAGTATGAGAGCATCATAGTCATTCTCAATCTCACTCATATTCAATGATAAATATCTCCAATCTTGAGCAGTGAGAGTGTAATGGTTTGAACGTGGGTCTCCTGAATGGAAGGACCTGGGTTGAAACCCGGCTGCGCCCAATTTTAATTTTCAAAGTTACGTGCGTATCATAAATTGTTTATCATTTGCTTTGGTGAAGTAAAACATCGTGAAAACCTGCACTCCTGAGCTGTCCATAAATTTTTAAAGATGTGTGAAGCTCATTAATCCACATTTGGCCAGCGTGGTGCCACTAGTATAACTAGGGGCTATATTACTCACAGTAGAGATCCTGCCCAGTAGTGGGACAGATATGGATTGAAATGATGAATGGCTTCAACCCATGAGGACCACATCAGCGCAATTGACTTTCATTACTGACTTCTTCCTACCTTGAAATACGACGAAATACTTCCTACGATGAAATATAATATTTTGACTTTGACTTTGTGACATATAATATTTTGACTTTGACTTTGTGACCTTAGCACCTTTTCTTCTCCATTTCACAGCGTGTTGGAGTACGCTCTAGGCCACCTCAGGGACACTCTTGCCCAGCAGTGGGCCAATGGGTTGAAGCCAGTTTTCTACAGCCTTCAGTTTAAACGTTAGTTAAACCAGGATGCTTACAGGCGTTCTATCAGCGTTAGACCAGCAGCATTACTACACCAGACCTCTCTATCTCTTTCTGTCTCTCTCTCCAAGCAAATCATCGACAGCACACGGAAGAACAGTAAATACCACTTACTTACTTGGCATCCGAATCCATCATTTGCAAGCTAATGCCAAAGCTTCCGTTACCAAATCACTGGCAGGCTGCCAGACCGCTCCCTGCCAGGCTTGCAAACCCGCCAGTAATAAGAGTGGTATTAGTGTGAAGTAATAGTCGTTATTTTACGCTCTTTTGGCTCTGGGGACCGGTAATTATGAAAATTGCGACACTTTTCTCGCAATTTTTTGATGCTACAATTTTACTTAAAAATGCTAGTGACTTATCAGGAATAAAATAGTAGTATAAAAAAATTGCCGTTTTGGGGCGGCTTAGAGTACAAACCCCAGTCCCACGATGGCCTACATGGTGTCGTAAGAGGCGTACAGAAACCAGCTGCTAGGTGGTAGGGATTTGAGGTTTTTTGCCATTATCTTTTTGTGAATTCCGTCTGGCTGGCTACCGCCCAATGCTTGAATCTGCCGTCAAACGATTCGTCGTGTACCGGCTGGAAGCTTGAGAAGCTTTACTAAGTCGCAGTGGAGCAGCGTGGAGTATGGTCTAGTTTTTTAATTATGATGAAGAAACTGTCTCATTAGACAGACTTTTATTATAGCAATTATTGGATGCATGCCGAACATTGCCTACACAGTTGAATTGAATACAAGCCACTATTTGTTGAAAATATTTACCGAAACAATTTCAAAACTGTAACATTCGTGTCATATTAAACGATGACATTTTTACGCACTAGAAAACACTGAAATTGGCTGTCTGTTACAATTTTTAGGGTAAACGCTGTATAACGGATTTGAATGCGTTCTTGTGGAGTGGCAGCACCAGATTCTAGATAAAATATTATCACCAACTCAAAATACACTAACAACTCGGTGGAAATTCGAGCTGGTTTTTTTTTCATACAAACTTGGCAATTTTGTAACAAATAACTTATGTGTTGCACCAGACTAATCTCTGTGTCAATTTTTCATTTAAATCCGTGTACAAAATCCTCACAAACTTGCCCATATATTAAACTAGTTTTTACCCGCGACTACGCCCGCGTGGTAGGTACATTTATAAAAGAAAGCCTAATTGTGCCAGACAATAATTTTGAATTTTATCAACACCACACGAGCAGAGCCGCACGCATAAACTAGTACGGATTTGACAGGCCGGTTGGTCTAGTGGTTAGTGAAACTGACTACTACACCGGAGGTCGTATTTTCGATTCCTAACCAGGTCAAACTCTTCTGTGATGAGCAAAAATGTTTGTTCTGTGTGTCTGGGTGTGTAATAGAAATATCTATTTAAGTATGTATTTAAAA
>DWJZ01008279.1:0-11475 GCA_018249125.1 Asbolis capucinus
AATGTTCCTTCCAAATTAGGGGTAAATAAGGAGGTCGAAGATACGGAGCCGGCAGTTCAGTTTCGAAAACGAATATTCTGTATGTATGTAGAGATTCTGTCTCTACTAATATTATAAGGAAAAAAGGTTTTGAGAAGGACAAACAAAACAAGGTTTATTCAAATATTTAAAACCGCAAGCGTTCATTATAAAGCCCCAAACGAAGATACAAATACAATTTCGTAACTGTATTTTAAACTATTGAGGAGATCTCTTGTCTGGAGCCAATTCTGAACGTAGTATCGGGTCAAGCTTATCGTAAAAATGCATCGTCATCTTAATAAAAGAAAGAGATATCTTTATTGATGCATCTACAAAAAAACGTGTTTATCAACAACTAACTAATCGTAATAATAATGATCGTTTATTTAGCAAAACAATTTTTGGTACATCATAAATAGACACCCTGTCTCCCAGAAGAGCGTGAGCTGTGGCCTGGGAGGCAGTTCCTTCCCAAAGCAGTGGTGCAATACTAGATACAGGAATAAAGATAAAAGTAATGGTATTGTGATTATTGCATTTAATAACGTAATATATAATGAAACTATTCATTACGGATTACGATTACTGGATTTATCACAATCGCGTTATTATATTTTATTAACTTTTTTTTATTGTTATTTTACTATGGCCATATTGGCTATTTCTTTCTTCTATCTCTCATCTCTAAGTAGTACAGAATACTTAATTGAGGTAAATATTAGATGTTGTAGTCGCGGGGCAGGCGCCGGCGACCTCGTGCAGCGTCATTTATATCTTTATACTCTGTTCTCTCAATGAGCATACAGCATGGGAACTATCTAATTTGGAGAAACCAAGCTTCTCTTGGGAAAGGTTCGGACTGAATATCAGTGAGATGCTGAGCCCGTTCCCACTCGTGGCCTAACGCCGCAGCACAGAGTTGTGAACAATTTCTAGTGTGTGTCGTACTGTTTAATGTATGTATGTGTTTTATTGTTAATGTGTTTATCTTTTCTTTGTATTGTGGTTACATTTTTATCTTCGTATTGTATTTTGTTCTATTTTCCTGGATTGATAAAATTTTTGCAGTGGCCAGACTACGTGTAAACGCTTTCGTTTTTCTTTCTAATATACAAACATACCCCGCAAGTAAAATAAAAGCGTATAAAACACTCGCCTTCAGATTTCTAATATTATTACTTTAACTTCAATTACATTAGGCTTGCTTTCATACAAGCTACCATCCTCCGTTTTAACTGTAAAACCCCATTTTTATTATATTATAAATGTAACCTCGGAACAGTTTCCGGAGTGGAGCGATGGTGAAGAATGTTATTTTGATTGATGAAGCGACCTCTGGCGGGTGGTTTTTCAGTTATTCGTTTTTGTTTTTCTTAATGTTCGTTCATAAGTTTATATTGGGTTCACCGATTTTGATGGTTCCTTTTTTATTCAAAAGCTAGTACATGCCGCATATGTTAATTCTTTTTTTGATCGGAAGCCGGCGCTAGTCGTGTAATCCCGTTTGATCTTAAGCGACAGTTTTGGAGTTATTCAAAGTTTTGATATTTTTCATTTCATTCTGTACCTCACAGCTCTGTACTGGGTGCGCCGACTGTATTGATGCTTCTTTTTATTTTAAAGGTGACTCTACTACTATTTGTCAATGTAACTTTAAGCGACATCTGATGAGTGGTTTTTGAGTTATTAGCATATATTTTGTTTTTCAAAATATTCGTTATTAACTGTATGTTGGGTAATGGTTTATAATTATTTTTTTTGTTCAAAAGCTAATACTTCTCAAATATCTGCACGTAATTTTGAGAGACATCTGTTTCAGTTACCTCGATGAATGCGTATTAACTGGTTGCGGCCACGTTGACGATCATAGTTTCATCGTACTACTTGTCGGAGGCATCTGAAGTCGGTTTTTAAAAGATAATAATGATTATTTTTATTTTAAAAACAATATGTCACCTGTCAAGGGTGTCTCGCCACCACGTCAGTGTTGCCGTGACCATGACTCCTGCAACTCGGTCGAAATATCGGTATATTAATAAACAGATCGTAATTACCCGATTGCATTTAAAATTGCTATAATGTCGTTAACATACAACGTGTGAATAAAATATCCTTATATCGCATTCACTTCCGAACTGATTGACAATAGAGCAAAGTGACGTACAAATTTTAATATTTATAAGTACCTACTATATTTCGTAGCGGCTTGTTGTCATTACTATTAATTTTATGCAACTTAACTATTTCCTGCACTGGGTACTCTTTTAAATCATTTGTTTGATTTAGTCGAGCTAAATAGAATGGTGGCATTAAGTGAATGAGGACCGGCTGTCGGCGGACCAGCGCGGGTGCGGGCGTGCAGGGGCGGGTGCAGGGGCGAGCAGGGGCAGGTGCAGGGGCGTGCAGGAGCAGGTGCAGGGGCGAGCGGGGGCAGAGAGTAGAGGCTTTACCTGAAAACCTTTTTAGTAAAATGAGGAAGGAGGCGCTTTTATAAAGTCATGGTCCATTTGTCTCCTTTCATTTTTGTCCTCCGCTTTACACTTAAATAGATCACACTTCATTCAACAACAACTTCGACGATTCACTGAAATTAATGTTCGCGAGGAGAAAGGGAAAAAAATTAAAACAGTTTGAAATGGTGGGGCGAAGGAAGGAAGGAGACGGGTGGCGCGGGCGGCGGCGGCGCCACGAGACGTCGTCCGCGGAGCGTGAAGATACCTTGATGAAAAGAAAATGAAACCTGCAGCGGGACGACGGCGACACGACCGCCACAGAGTAGCGCGCGCCGAGAGCCTCCGCCTCTCACCTACACCACATACTCACTCATTTTTAAAGGAATCCCTCGACATCGTAAGGATACTCTTTACTCGAATCCTACTTTGAATGTTTGCTTTATTCATAAGGTGAAGAGGTTTTTAGTTTCCATAGTTAGTACGTCACCATAGCTCTGTAAGATGGGAGGTGAAGTTTTATCATTTTCTAGTTGCTTTTATTGATGAATATTATATAATTTTAAGAGGTGTTCAGGTAAATTGAAAAAAATTCTTCTCACTTTCACTTTCAGTCTTTCAGTCACAGCGCAGATTAGATCACACAAAATTAGAACATGTAACGATATTAATTGAAGAAATAACCGAGTAAATGAAAGAGCGGAAAATTATGTATACCAAATCGACAACATAATAACGGCCAACGACCTTAAATACTTCAAATAGAAACTAATTCAAAGTCCGGGCGCCGCCGTGTGGCATTTGAATAACAAAGAATGAAGCGGACGGAGTTAGGCGCCGCGTCGGGCACAAAGCAGGAGTAATCAGCGTCGGCCGCCGCTCCGCGTTGTCTGTTCCGATCTAATCTGTTTCGGCTGGAGGCGACGAGATTGGAGCATTGTGGGCCGCGAGCGACGCCAGCGCCGCCGCCGTGGATGTTGAGTCGACAATTAAAACAAATACACCGGAGCTCGGCTGTCGCACTAAAAGGTTTCAAATCCGTTTTTCTGTGTTTCATTTCAAAACCTTAAAACTATTTGGTTATGCCGTTGGTTGTGGAGTCACGAATGCCGCGCCTTCGCTGTAAAGGAGGAGGGCTAAATATTTTCCAATAGGTACAAATGTTTATACTCGTACATACATATATCTACATCCTTAAAATATCATCAAAAGGTTATTAGGACGTAGTAATTAACATGTTTTATGTCGTAGTGGGATACCTTAGTTTATAAAAGGGTTTTAAAAATATGCTTTAAAAATATATTTCAGTCCTTGTTCCAGGGCTCCGTCAAGATTCGTGATAGTCATAACGGCGAGGGAGCCGAAGCGGCGAGTGATTGCAGCGCGCATATCGAAAATTAATTCCACCGTCGCGTCGTCGCGTCGTCGCGGCAGACGTTGTTTTACCGCGTTTAATTTCTTTAGAAAAATATTGCGAAAGTACTGCGAGGGACTCGGAGCACGTCATTACGCAATAGAAGCTTCCTTCAGACGGCATCGAGAAGCATCGCCGGATCTCCTGCGGTGTATATACGATGAGTTAATTTAACCTCGACTCGCTATTCATCGCGGACGTAAAGAGTTCTAAAGCTGCAAAAAATTCTTTCGACAAGAAGCGTTTTAATTCGTATACAAAAATGCTCATTTCGAATAACGGCATTAAAATAAGAGCGAGTGCGCACCAGGGCATACAAATTGGAGCCTATCTTCTACTTTTATGCGGAGCTCGTAATGAAACGGTCGGACGCGTCCGTGGAGCGCGGGCGCGGAGAGCGGGCGCGCGGCGAGCGGGGAGCGGGCGCGCACCTTCATCGCGACCTGTAATTTTATTTGCGACTTATTCAGTTAGACCTCCGAGAACGCTATTCAATTCGGTTGAAAAGTGTTACGCAGCTTTATACGTGGCTTTTTATGGCTGTTTGGCTTTTGTTTGTTAATGGATGAGGTGTTGGCGGGAGTTGCGAGCCGGCGAATATTCCGCTCCTACAATTTTTCGCCAGGTCTGCTTTACGTGTTCGACATGTCAGATTGGCACGAACGTTGAATGAGGATAAAATTTATTTTACACGATTTACTAAATAGTAATTACGTAATTAGATCGGGATTGTGGACGCCTAGTTACTTCATTTTGTATTTTACATGGTTCAGTCAATACAAAAAGTGTATACTTAAGCTTTTTAGTGCAGTCACCTAAAAGTTGTTCTGTTCGCTCAAGAGAATAACTTTTCATTTCACACAAACTTTATCCTTTGTTGAAATGAGAAATACAATAATCACATTTAGGGTATGTGTGAGAGAAATGTTTCTTCTGTCCTTAAGTCCAAACTAGACTACCTGAGGTTCGCCGTGCTGACCACGGAGTACTTTGTTAAATACTGAAATAGAGTTCCAATTACAAATAGAGTACCATGAACTAAGATTAAAGACCCTGCTGGTGACCAATGAACGAAGCAATTACAACATAATGATGTCGACTTCGTGAATGTTGTCCTGTCATGTTAAGCTAATTTGTTGTTGTATGTTGTAAATGCATCAACCAGTACGTTTTGTTTTGAATGGCACGCTCTCTCGAATGTTCTACAAAGGAGAACAATGCGATACAAAATAAATAGAATCGAGCTGATGAGAGGATCCCGCAGTCAGTATGTCGCGGCAGGAAGCTCCCCTGTGCCGCCAGCTATACAAAGAATCTGAGTTTGTGTTGTGCCAACCATGGAAGCGGAGATTGTTCAGTGTGGTTTATGCGTAACAATTGTGATATTCATTTGTTACTGACGATTCACGGTTTTTAAAATTAGATTACTTTCTAGTTTCCATAGACAGCATGAGTATATGTAGATTGCATCCGTATTCAAAACGATATTCTGAAAACCTCAGCAAGATGTGAAATGAAGGAAGTAGGATTGTTAGATTGGATGATTGATTCACTATCAAAAAAGCTAATTTTTATATAACAGTGTCTTCAAAGTTTCAGTTATCGAAGACAGTCTCTTGAAATCTACAATAGCTTCGATTAATCGGCAGATTGTTAACTACTAATCGACAAATACTGACTAACAGGCGTTAATTGTTTAACGGCCTTAAAACACAGTCGAACCGGGTCTCTCGTCGTGACTAAGGAAGGCTGGGTCGGGAGGTGACTCCCGGCTGCGGGCTGCGGTCGCTCCTCCCGTGTCTGGTCACCGTAATGACTGCGCTGAGCACAGACTCAGTTATAAACTAATAACTGTACCTGAGCTCTTTTATATAGTATTCATAGTTGGATTTATAATTCTCCGCACGTCCAGTCAGACCTACAATATGAAACATATTCATAACCCTTACCCCTCTAAGAGTTCATGTTTCTTGTGTTTATAGAACCAGTATGTAAGTAACCGCGACGAGCGACGAGCGACGAGCGACGAGCGACGAGCGACGAGCGCTTGCTGCACCCCGCTCACTGTAAGAGAATATTCCGAGAACTATGAATACTAAGTTCGTACGTAGAGGAACGTTAAAAGCGAGTTTTAACTCGTTTTGCATTTGTTTGTTTTGAAAAATCACATAAATATATGTAAATCTCCATTTCCATTTCCGTAACGCGGTCAAAATATTATTCATCCAAGGCAGTCAATTACAGGCCTGCTCTTTGTTGAGCGGCGGCGCTGCGCGGCTCGGCGCGGCTCGGCTCGGAACAATTCAATTAATGGAATTACAATTCCAATTAACCCATTTAATTGAATCGACGCGACATTTAGCATCGCTTTCCATCAGTTTGAATTAAATTATTCTATTATTCGAAATGGTTTCATTAAAAGTATTTAAATTTTCGTAGGATACATTTAGTAAAAGATGGTATTCAATACATTAATTTTAATGAGAGAGAGGACAACAGACATAAATCCATCTACATATGAGTGTTCGGAGAGCGTTAGTATAAATGGCAACAATCCCCAGGCAGGCGGCGCCGTGCCAGCGCCAAGAGCCGCGGTCGTCGTGGAAATAAAATACTCATCTTCTGTACATTTCACATATAGTAAACATTCACTTTCTCCGTGTTTTAAATCGAAACGTCATGAGCCAAAGTCAGAGCGGCGGCGTGGCCCGGCGGGCCCGTCGTACCATTTCTGATA
Organism: Asbolis capucinus; assembly: GCA_018249125.1. Taxonomy (NCBI): domain Eukaryota; kingdom Metazoa; phylum Arthropoda; class Insecta; order Lepidoptera; family Hesperiidae; genus Asbolis; species Asbolis capucinus. Next base: position 6,623 of record DWJZ01008279.1, read on the forward strand.
GATACATATGTGTCGCATAGCATGGAATCAACTTGAAGGTATAGAGTTTTATTTGATCGGAGTTTATTTAGAAAAGGTGTAAGAGTGTCGAGCCAGACTACAAATTTCCACTGTATTTTATTTTCCATGTTTTCTGCTAAAGTTGAAATACAAATGTGTTGAAAGGGCGTACTTGGAAATAATGTAAGCAAAATTTTTGTTGGTCTAGGATAATAATTCACATACCTACATTATATGTCAAGTAAATAAATGTTTCACGACTGTTACAATCAATAACTGTTCCTCTACTGGGCTTGGATCTCTTCTTACAACGACCATACCACAGTTCACCGCCACCACGCTGGCCAAGAGTAGATTGGTAGACAGGCAGGGTAAATGTTTAGTACATTAATAATTTTGTTTCCTTTCATATCAGGGGTCAGTATAAATGTTGTACATCTTCTAAATTGTTACTTTGTCGTTGCAAAGTGTTGTAGCTCGCAGCGAATTTAATATAAGAATAATCGCAAGCATTAAGTTGAACGGCGAGCGGCGGCACGGGCTCGGGCACGGGGCCCGAGTGTGGAACAATAGCGGCGAGAAGTCCTGACAAAATGTGTACATTTAGGAACAAAGCGCGACGCATCCCGCGGGCGTGGCGCGGGATGCGCTGCTCACAGTGATGTACCTAAATATTTCATTAACATTTATATAACACTAAACACAAAAATTAAATAAAAATCATGTGTGGCCTTAAAATAAACAGACTAGAGGAAATTATATTTTAACTGCTGAAAGGAAGCGGTTTAGCTTTAGCTTAGTGAAATAGCTTTTGTAAGTAACTGTATAGCTGTTTTATTCCCGTCTACGATCTGTTTCAACGTACAATAATCGTTCTTAAAGCATTACATCGTTGCGTTCGTCAATGTGGATGTGTTCATTGACAATTTTATTAAGTTTCGGTTCTCGGGATGACGGACACGGAAAAAAAATGGAAATTAGTTAATAGGTACTTTATTACGATTTGGATTACCAGGCAGTGTCTATTTATTAATATTCTTGAAGATATATGTATAAAGGGTCATCCACTCTTTTGGCGGTATATTTACTTTAGATATTTTTTTAATCAGCTCAAATGATGCTTATTTTTGACTATCTAGTATACAGGTCCAAATCCCATGCGGGCTGACCAGGTAAGAGTCGCCAAAAGTCACTTGCCCGGCGATACAGCTTCACGACAGTATGTTTATGTACGCCGCCTGGCTGGCTGCCGCCCTTTTGCTAGAATGAGCAGCTAAAGGATCCGTGGTATTCCAGCTGGGGGCTGGAGTATATACACCTACATATACTACAATATAGCACTTCTCTGGTTTTTTCCCTTTGCCGTGCATACTTACTTCCTGGCAGACAACTCTATAAAGTTAGTAAGAACCTGGCTTGGGGTTGTTAAAGTACACGGACGGTGGTGATCACTTGCCATTAAGTGACGACCTGTCTGCGCGTTTGTCGGCTTATAACAAAAAAAAACAAATTAGTGGGTAATATGTATGTCATTGTCTACAATAACATCGCACTAATCACTGTTCCTATGGGGAAACACGCTTCAGGAATATTTAATATAAATAGTATAATAATTACGTTCCGTTAAACATTTTAAATATCGTAATGTGGCAGTTCACATCCCTAGCGCGCTGTGAGTTACGGAAGCATTACACAGAGTGCAACACGACGGCGGAGGCATTTTAATCGAATCGTTCCGTCGGAGGCGCGCGGCGGCGGCGGCCATTACGCTGCTTGCGCGAGTGTGTGCCTGTTAACATACTTCATTTTATTTGTTTTGCACGCTTGCACTTGATTTTAAGCTTTAGTCACTTCCAAACAATAAATGACTTCTTTGCTCATTGTTCTTGTTTCTACGTTGCTTCTCACACTTTATTTTAATACACGGTTTAACGTCTCAGTGGCCTGAAATAAACATAAAACACAGGTCAGAGACGACATTAAAATATATTTTGTTACCTTAGTTAAAAAGTATTGTCAAATAAACTACCAAATTCAAATAAACTTTCAAATAACTACGTGCGTATATGTTCTACGTACGAACGTCGCAAATGCGTGGTAAGCAACAGAGGGCGCTGTCGGAGAGTAGATGGGGTGACTGTTATTGGCACAAAAATAGGTGAACGTTTCACAGCGAACATTTGGGTCAATATTACACGACATCCGATACATAGACATACGATACATCCTGACGCCATGTTGAAGCCTTCCTTCGAGGGCTCGGCATCGTCGAGCTCTGAAAATAAATACTCGTTATTAATATTTATCTTTATCAGACACTAGAAACTGCCCTCGCTTCGCTTGGGAAGAGCCAGTTACCAGAAAAAAATATTATTGTGTCATTACTGTAGCAGTTGGACATGTGGTATCCCAAACTTGTTTATAAGGGTGATATCTTTACTGTAATTGGAGAGGATTTGTTTGCCCTCACATTTCATTACAGCGAACTCACACCTCACCGGCTCGCACCAGTTTATTAGCTCTATTCAATTATTTTAATTGGCTAGTCCTTGATCTCAGCGGTGCGGCGGTGACGTCACGGCCACTCGCGTTCAATCACTTTCTATTTCATCATCCTTTAGGATTCCTCGGGATCATGTTTTTTTAAGAAGTTAACAAATGTAATCAATCTTTAGAGATATGTACACGAGCTCTTAAAATTATTTGTAGGAGAAGATCGTGTTTTATAATACGTACTGCGAAGGATTGGAATAACTTGATTGCGTCGGTGTTCCCGCCCACGTATGATGTTGGAGTCTTCAAAAGAGAACTGAATAGGCATTTATAATAAATGCACCCAACACCTTAGACATCATCGCCACTTACTCGTATGAGATAGGATCGATGTTAAGCCTCAACTTATTGTACATAAAATAAAGTTGAAATATTAACACCTCTAATATTTTATTTTCAGTGCATGATTTTTATTTTATGTTGTACTGAACTCAAAACTAAACAAACAAAGCCGTTTATTTTAGACTCCAGGGAAAAAAGCAACAAGTTTACCAACACCGGAAAAGCGCTATAATTGTTGTAAAAAATAAAAATACCTTAATAATTAGCTTAAACAGCTTTGTGTTTTAAAACGGCCATTGTACCGTCCGGAACAGTGGGAACATAATACGTCGGCTCACGAACAGAAGGCGACTCACGCCGAGTGTTTATGTTCACACTCGCGCACTGTAGTCGAAGTCAACGATGGAAACTGAACTTTTACAACCAAGTGGGTTAGTCAATGTGAAATGAGTTAGTTCGGGCGTCGGCTGGAGAGTACTCAGGAAGATTACCGACTGCAACATCAGCGACCGAGGAGGACAACTCCTGGAGAGGTGGTGCCTTACACTAGAGAGTCAGATAAATAATGTATGTATATACAACTGGGGCATGAACGAGTGTTTTATTACTTACAAGTAATAAGTAGCTATTCGTACATATATTTTGACCAGCAATGTGTCTGCGGTTTAACTGAAGACTGGGACACTTACGATGATGGCTCGACACGTGAAATAATATTTGAGTTACGTTAATAACGGTCTTCCAAAACAAACCGTTGTAAATAGCGAAGTTCAGCGAGCGTCCGTCGTCGTCTCGTCCCTCGACAATAAGGCGGGAGGGGTCCGGCCGCACTCGATAGCGACGAGGGATCTGTTTTTGTACAGTACGGGTCGGCGAGCTTTTCTTTTGTGATAATCACACGTGGGACGAAGGTTATTGGCGCGGGCCACATTTCTTGTGTCACGAGAAACTCCAGTGCTTGCGGTCTATGTGAACCGCACTGCAATTGCATTTGGATGGCGGGTTGTCGACCCCTGGTATGCGGAAACATTTATTGGCGCAGCGGAGGAGCGCGGGCGCCGGCAGCTGTCGCGGGAGAATAAAATAATAATGCCGTTAGAGCGTGGCCTGCAGTGGCCGATAATCTTTTACGATCCTCGCGCTTCTTTGTTCCTACTTGCCGTTTTTAGAATGTTGCAATGATAATGGCGTTGTAGTTTTTGTTGTTATGTTAGTTGCATTTAAGATTCTGTTGGACCGGCACAACATTTTTGCAGTTTAAATGCAAAGAAGCTTTCACGTACATCACTTGAAACTATTGAAACTTAGATTGCAATAATAAAAATTGTGTTGTAAAACATCGGATCTGTAACTTCCGTTAAAACATCGCGAGGAAACTCTCAAACTCATCACAGTTCCGCATAAAATTTACAAACATTTATGAAATCAAATGACACTTGACCAGCGTGGTGGAGCATGTACGGTGCCCCCACACTCAGCTCCGAGCCTACCAGTGGGACAGTTGTGTTGCCCTATATTCTAAATATTCATTAAATATCGACGTGATACGTAATAATGTTTAGTTTTGCTCTTAGTATTTTCTTAAACCCATTTAGTAAACGATCGCAATCTTCGGGTGTCCGTCATAGATCTGCGAGAGAACATCCAGCACAGCCTAGTATAAAATAAAATTATCAATGTTTGCACGGAAAGTCATTCCTTCCACTCGCTCGGAACTATATAAACATCGGAAAATTAAAATCAAACCTATCCAAGAAACCATGAGAAAATTCTCGGAAAGATTCTTACAATCTGCCGAAACTCACTCCAATCTACTCATTAGGGTGGCAGCGGACTACACAGCCCCCCCCTCGCGTCATCTACTACGTAGGCCTAGGAACGTCCTCTTGGACCCCCCCGATTAGCTTTCGTCTGACTTGGAACGCCTCCTGGCCGCCCGACACTCAGACTTTGTAGACAACCCAGTCAGCGTACATCCTCCAGATGACGCTTGTCCCCACATCGCTTAGCTAGTGTTG
>DWJZ01008280.1:0-11475 GCA_018249125.1 Asbolis capucinus
TATTGGGACTGTAAGCGATAGAGATATTGTGTCACAGACTTATTTATAGATATTGATGTCCTCTATAAAACTGTAGTACATCACTTTGCACTATTGACAATAATTTCCGCAGCGTACACGATATAAGGAGTTTTTTTATCATACGTTCGGTGATATCGAAGTTTTCGCCGGATCCCTAATGTTTTGAAAAATATTTTACAGCTTATGGTCATCAAAGATAAAGTAGGATTCTAGTGGTTAAAAAAAAACAAATTTGCTAGATAGTTTTGGAGCCTATTCTCCTATAACAAACAAACAATCAAATCTTTCCTCTTTGTAATATTACTACAGATTGCTTCTTTTCCCACGAAAAAATCTTTTAATAAAGAGACTAAGAAAATAATAAGAAAATAAACAAATTCAAAAACATAAGTTAGAAAGCTACAGTATAATTTGTTTGCTTTTTTAATAAGCTTTAGCAAGAACGAGATTCTCATTGTTGGTATAATTATACTAATTTTAATATCTATTGTATTTTTGTCATTGTTATTCTTACTTGCCTATTTGGGCACAGGTTCATAGTGATTTCGTTAAAAACTGGCACTGTATCTTTAGGAAGATAGTAGTAAGTAGGTTGAGAAACCTTTCAAATTTTCAACCCATTTTAATGAGCATGGGTCTCTTCTAATACTGAGGTGACCTAGAGTTTCACCACGCTGTTTCAATGCAAATTGGTGGAAACTGATACTAGGTTATGTATCTGTTACCGACTTCCATATCCTTACTTCTCTAAGTCACACCTAAAACGGTTACCGACTTCCATATCCTTACTTCTCGAAGTCACACATAAAACTGTTACCGACTTCCATATTCTTACTTCTCGAAGTCACACGTAAATCTGTTACCGACTTCCTTATCTCACTTCTCGATGTCACGCATAAAACTGATACCGACTTTCATATTCTTACTTCTCGAAATCACGCATAAAACCATTCAAAGATACCCTAAAGAAACGAAACACCACCTTTATCATGTTTAAAAGCCAGCACTCTATATTTTATAAGCCATTCAGTTTATACTGAGTGTAAAATGCTGAGTTTGTATGTGGCATATAAAGTTCACATTTTATATGCTTCTTGGCTCTGAATAAAACTTGAACATGAGTGGTATGTCTTCATTTTGTAACACAATGTAAGAAAATGGAAAATATTAAGTTTCTGCAATAGGAGGAAACAAATTTTTGCGCGCATATGAAATACAGTTATGAGACACATATCTTAGGAGGATATTAAGACAGGTGTGATGATAATATTTTATCGTTATGAGAGTTTATCTTTCGTGAACCAGATTTATATAAAATACTAGTGGCCATCGGCTTTGCTCGCGTGATATGCTTTTAAAAAGTAGCGTATGTGTTATTCCAGACTTTGATCTATGTCTGTGCCAAATTTCATTCAAATCCTTTCATTCTTTTTTTGCGTAAAATAACAACAACAATCATCTATTCTCATAAATATCAAATTACAGCTTTATATCACTACTAGTTCACGTCCGCGGCTTTGCCCACGTGGTAACTACATAGATAAAAAGTAGCATATGTGATATTCCAGACTTTAATCTATCTCTATGCCAAATTCTTCAGTAGTGAAAGAGCAACAAAGATTCATTCATTCTCATAAACGCTAAATTACAGCTTTGTCATTAAGGACCACTGCGATAGTGTGGAAGGAAGGACGAATATTGAGACAATTAATACAATTTCCGAATGTCCGAGGTTTCGTATTTTCTACGGAACCCTAAAAATGTGTGCAGACGTAACCCTAAAGACATTTCTTAGTATCTAAGCATTACTACTTCGACTATAAAATAGTAACTACTATTTGGCAGGATCATATTTCTTTCCCGACATTATGATTTGTTGATGTGATGTTCCAAAGGTCACTACGACCCAAACCTAATATATTAAGCTCGAGAACTTATTTTATTATTAATATATAAATGGAAGTATAGTATAGTTTCTCATCCGTAGAAAATTGTTACCTAAAAAGTGAATGACAATGTCACAATATTCTTTTTACAAGCTTTTATTTAACTTGCAGTGTGTGTTTGTATATTAGTATGTTAGTATATTTGTTTGTAAGGTTCAAATCTTGCAACCTTAATTTGAATCTTACATAATGGAATGTAATTTTTGCATAAAGTTTTCGTCCTGATGACAATGCATTTTTATGACAAGCATGACCTGATATTACGTTCAGGATTGGCTCCAGACAAGGGAACTCCTCAACGTTTATCAATACAGTTATGAAATTTTGTGTGTTTCTTTGTATTATGGATGTATGATTGAAGCTTGTGTTTTTAAATATTTTCAATAAATCTTGTTTAAAACTATGTACGTGTCTTGATGATCAACTAACAGACACCTAACTAACACCTAACCAACTGACTAATTTGACTAACCAACAAGTTGCTACGGTGATGGAAAACATGAGGATCATGCATTCCTGAGACTTCGCCATAAAGTTTTCGAAGGTGAAGTCCACCAATTCGCGTTTACACAGCATGGTGGTTCCACCTTTTCATGTAAGTGTAGACCCGAGCCCAGTAACACAAGTTATCAAGATGCACACTATTTAATTGTGTAGATGGTTGGTAAAAGTAAGATCAAATGACCTTAAAAAATATACCTGGAACTTGCAACGTGTTAGTAGCGCCCAAGGTCTTGTTAATGTCCATGGGCTTGAAACTAAAACAGGTGTCGTAAATAAATATTAATATGAAAACAGTGATCAGGCGGCGAGTGTAGCAACATGCGCGACTAATAGAGGTTCTATTACAATTTTTTAAGTAGTATTATTTCGAGACTTAATCAGCGGTCTAGTGGACAGATTCAGCCTGTTAATTTCGTGTGACGGTTGCGCGTGCATCTTAAAATAGCATCTATTTCTATTTTTTTGGTAGTGGTCTAGTGGACAATTTCAACCTGTTAATTTCGTGTGACGGTTGCGCGCGCTTCTTAAAATACGTTCTATTTCAATTTTTTTGGTAGTGGTCTAGTGGACAACTTCAACCTGTTAATTTCGTGTGACGGTTGCGCGCGCATCTTAAAATAGATTTTATTTCTATTTTTTGGTAGTGGTCTAGTGGACAACTTCAGCCTGTTCATTTCGTGTGACGGTTGCGCGTGCATCTTAAAATTTCACTTTCATCATTTTTCATAACGCGCCTAATGAAGTATAAGTTCAAAAACAGAGTCACAGTCTGGTGATATGTTTGGCAGTATGCACAATTCATATGCGAAAGTGGTCAGACCTCAATGAAAGTGACATTTGGCACGCATTTCTGAACATCCTATTGATCATACGCCAAGATATCTAAAATTACAACATTGTTGACAATATTAGGGAAAGTTTCCACTGACCACTTTTCATGGCCATTTTAAAAGGATCTTTGTGTTCCTTTTTTCCGCGTTTTAAGACCCTATTCTGTTAGATTGGTGTAGATCAAGGTACATTGGTTAGTTGTAACGTCCCCGCTGACGAAACACGGGTATTCCAAATTCAAATAAAAGTTGAACAATGGTTACGCGAGTAGAATTGCAAATGGATGACGTGGGCCGTTGCTGGGCAAACTTAAGGTCACCGTAGTTCATTCAAATTTGAAATTAGAATTCAAAAACCTGGCCTTATATAACATGCTGTCTACATCTGTCTTTATGAGACAAATTTTTAATCTATACAAATAAATAAGTCTTGTGCCTGTTTGTGATATTTAAATAAACGCCTTTTACTTAATGCATATAGTATGTATACTTTATCTGTCTGTTTGTTCCGGTTACTCTGGAACGGCTAGACCGAGTTTGACGGGACTTTAACTAGCTGATAGCTGATATAATAAGTAACTTGCATTTTTAAAATATGTATTAAGGCAAAATTTGCATAGGTAAAATTAGCATAGGTATTTCTATACGTGAATAACAATAAGTTATCGTAAAATCTGCAAACCCAACAATAACTTAAATAATTCCACGAGGACGAAGTCAGGGGCACAGCTAGTAAATACTACGATCACGGACGTACTATAATAAATATTTAGTTCATTAAAATTCAAATGGTAATACAATTTTTTTCATTTACATATTTTCATTTATTTCAATCAATGTAATACATATTACATTTTTACATACATTATATAATTTTAGTTAGTATCCAGACATTAATTATTTTGATGAAAAGGTTCTAAATGAATCAAAATCTTGTTTTTAAAAAAAATATTAAAACTAATCTATGATCCAAGATAAAATGAAATATATTTTTTTTTATTAATTCAACCTTAAGGAAATGAAAGCGCATTGATATTTTTCGAAAAAAATGTTTAAAAGAAACCCAAATCACGGAAAATGAAAAAAATATATATATACATATGTTAAGAAAAATTAGCCATCGCTTCGCTTGAGTATACCTAAGGGCCGCAGATAGGTTTCTTAGTTTAACATATCAATTTTATTTACCAACTAATTTTAATAAAACAAACTCCACGCTACTCATATACGTCAGTGAAAACCACATTTAAATAGGATCAGCTGTTTTTGAGATACAAACAGCGTGCCCAAAGTCAAACTGATAAAGTGAACTTTCCAAAAATCTGTTTAGGTTCAAAATATTTTTAAGTTTTATTCTTAAGAAAAATATTACTGAGGGCTTCATATCTTGGTAATATTTTCTTCCATATATCTACTGTGCACAGACATGAGTAACACATTTACTAAATATATTTAGATAATCGTATCGGAACATCTCTGTCACCTCTGTTTTTTTTTAAAGTCTATTGTAGAAACTACTCAAGCCAATTCTCTAAGTAACTCAATAGCGCAACGGACTTTTGTCAAAATATTTACTTAACGACAAATTCTGACAATAGAATTTTACGCTAAATTCTATTCAAGTTATACAAAATAGTCGGAGTAGGCAATTGTCGACGTAATTTCATAAAGGATGGGTTCGACTGAGGAATATACAACTAAAGCGATGAAATAATTACAAGAAACGGTGTTTTAAACATTCAAATTCATTATCTTTAATCCAAGAAAGTTTAATGTGAAGTTTTTGATTAAATATATTGAGGAAGACCAAAGAAATTGGATTTAGAATAGGTGTTTGGTCTATTTTCAAATCAAATTGATATAAATATTTATTGATAGACCCATTTCCAATGATAAAATATTAACGCTTTCACACTTTAAACGATAAGCTCAACCAGGATTTTTTATATCGCGGTTAGCACCTAAAACTCTAATAGGTAATACAGACATATGTACTGAGAATAATCATTTATCTGCTACATAAATGTCTGCTTCGACTGGAAAGCGAATCTAATATTCCTTGCTTCACAGGTAGTTTAGGTCTATAAATCAGTAAAAATCGAATTCAAATATTATCCACCAATTCTGAGATTAACGTGCACGTAGACAAACACAAGAAGAAATTTAAATAAACCATACATGGAAAAAAAAACTAACGAAATGAGAATTTTCTCCTTATTTGAAGTCAGTTAAAAAAAATATTTTGGGATTTATATATAACTACGATCTACTTTAAATATTTAAATTAGTTTTAAGTTAGCCAAATTATTCGTTGCAGGTATTACGTTATCTTTTAATCGCTCAAAGCTGTTGTTCCGACATTAGACGTCCGATCTTCTCAGACTTATTATAGTTTTTTTTATTCGATAAAGTCGTTGAGTATCGATTGTCGTACCGATAGATCGAAAGATAACATCGATATCGTGTTGCAACCTTTATAGTTCGCTTTAATTCGACATTTAAGAATAGCTGTGACTTTGAGAGCCTTGCAAAAGCTCATGCAAAGCTTTTTTTGAAGAGCTTGAATAGATTTGAATATAAAAAATGTCTATATTGTATATCGAATTAATTTACTTAAACTGGTTTTGACACAGGCTTAATGTACGGTAATTTTAACCCATAACTGTCCCACTTTTGGGCTTGAATGTCCTCCTTAAATGTCAGGGGTCTAAGCCATAGTCCACCACGCTGGCCAAGTACATTGGTAGACTACACACCTTCGAGAAGTTTATGGAGAACTATCAGTAGGGCAGGTTTCCTCACGATGTTTTCCTTCACCGTAGCAAGTGAATAAGTTAACACTTTATTACGAAACCACATGTTAGTAAGTTGCGACATAGTATTTGATGGTAAAGCGCACTAATTTAATAAAAGCCAGATCACTCTTGACTTGAAGACATTTAGGTAATAATCAAACAGGAACACCGACGCGGGAAACTTATTCCACTTTCTTGCGATACATTTAATTTGAACCCTCCTCTCGATCGAGAGACCGTTCAAACTAAGGCTGTCACTGCGTAGAAATCTGCAATGGTATATTAAATCTTCTTATCATTTTAAACACGGTATACAAAATGGTTCCTGTGCCGAGACAATTCATTATCGTTAAGAAAAACTTTAAAAACCTTTTAAAGAATATTTAAAAACCTCACACCCATTGTTCACCATTCCGTAAACAAAAGTGAACACAAACTTAATTCCTAACACATAACTCCGTCAAAACATTCTAATATAAACCTTATTACCTTAACATAAGATCCTATAAAAAAATCCACACGCAAATAAAACAAACAAGTAATTACTGTGTTTGCAACTTCGAAATAGATTTTGAACCTTATTCCGTTGAAATAAGATATAACGTATCTTAAGAAAAGTGCAAATAGCGTAACTAAATACAATTATAATAATAATTTTTGTGACAAAAACTGCGACCCCACATTGTATGATCGGTCATTATTTAATTTATGCCGATATAAAATTAAGCTAGTTACACACGGACAACGTGAGTTGAAGCGTTCATACCGCGGCGGCTTGTTTCCATTGCAACCGATCAAAAACGTTAAGCAACAGCGGGCGCGGTCGGTAGATGGACCGCTAGTGGCTTTTCATGAACGTGCTTTGGAGTTTTTTCGTGCTTTTTTTCGGAGTTTTGGCTTTTTTCGTGCTTTGGAGGGCACGTAAAATCGTCGGTCAGAGTTATTGTCGTTAGATAGCAATCGTAACGCCGTGTCTGAGGCCTTCACATGGTCATTAAGAGGTGGTATAAAATTGCTATTGACCCCTCCACCAAGCCGCGTTGGAGCAGTGTGCAGTATGCTCTAGATCTCCTCAGTAAGAGAGACCCGTGCTGAGTAGTGGATAATCTATGAATTGAACTCAGTCCATAGTCCGTATCAATGACTTCTATTTTCCTTATAAAATCCATATTCCGTATCAATGACTTCTATTTTCCTTATAAAATCCAACTAATATTATAAATGCGAAAGTTTGTGAGAATGGATTTATGTTTGTTACTCCTTCAAGCAAAATGTACTGAAGGGATCCGAGTGAAATTTTTACAGGGACAGATTTTAGTCTGAAATAACACTTCTTTTTATCAATATACGCGGGCGAATCTACGGGTGGGCCATAGTATCTTATAAAAGGAAATTTTTATTTGTAATGGATGAATTCAAAATTACTGGATTGCTTTTGAAAAAAATTTCACCAATATTTAGGTATAAAGAAGTGTTAGGAGTGCCATCAGAGGAATTTATTTAATGACGTTGTTTAACTTACAATCAATACGAAGAGTAAAACGTTTTAAATTTGGATAATCATTATACCAAATCAAAAATGATACGACACTAGAAACTCTAGTATCCGGCCTTCGATTAACCGGATCTCGGTTATCCGAATAGGTACCATACATTATACATTGCTTCAAGTATCATCGTGTGTAACTACCTTAAGTCAAGTTGCTGACCTTGGCTGGGAGTCATCAGAAATGAATTAGGAATCGAACTTGACCACGCAGGGTCGGGGCCAGCCGGGCCACAGGCCAGAGGTCTCTCATGATTGACACTTCACTGACGATCATTCTTTGTTGTTTTTGCTGACGGTAGCTAATTGTCGTTGTGTAAGGTTTGGTTTATATATTTTTGTATACATTAAGTTTGAAGCGTTTAGTCTGTTGGCTAGCGTCGTTTACAAATGATTGACTGAGTTAACAATCAGCGTGGGTAATGGGTGACTAGTGACTGGATCGAAGGAGATCTTTCCCCACCATCTATGCAGCTCTGCTAGCGGGTAAGGCTGCATGGAAGACTGTGGTCTCCTTCTGCACCGTAATGGTTAAAAAAGAAACCATGCGCGGGATTGGGAGATGGTCAATCCCACTCGGAAAAGACAACGGCGGCAAATTCCAGGGTAATTACGCAGGGGAGGCACTGGTGCGATCATATGAGATCCCGGAACCTCTCCTCTGCGTCGCACGGCCTAGGGGGTTTTAGTGGGTACAAATTCCACATAACCTGATACTTCTAGGTTTGGGTATGTTGTGGAGATTTCCCCCTCGACCAAAAAAAGGTGACTGGTAGCAAAAATTCTTCCATGAAGGGTGCGTAAAATGGACGGTTTCGGTTGTAATGGTTAGCAATTGTTATGCTATGACGGAGGCCTTAATCTTCTTTAATATCCCATTGGAATATGGTAGAGTATCCTCTAGGCCTCCTGAGTTACGAAAGGAGACCCGTGCTCAGTATCAGGCGAGGTGTTATGCCTGGGGAGCGGCCGAGCTCCGACAGTAGTTAATCGGAACTTATATATATGCTAACGATGCAGAAAACTCCAATACCGTGATTCAGGTTTTGTCGTGACGTCATCGCATGACGTGTTGTGTGACGTCGTTACAGGCCTCTTATTGGTTAGACAAATGAGACAAGGCACTATTTGGATTTCAGTGACAGACATAACACGGGCCTCAAAAAAAGTGGGGTTCCCGCAATATTTCGTCCCAACATTATGAAAAGATATGATTTTGCATTGAAAAAGATACAATTCCGAAGAAAATCTGCCATTGTACTTGGAAAGATTCCGTAGAGATTTAATCAGTACGGAACCCAGGCTCCTTAGGAATAACCCACTTTTCCTACTAACTTGTACTACCAGCAAGGTTATAGTAATATTATTACAAAGTTTACACCTGGTGTGCCATATATGGCCAATCTATACTAATAATATAGATATAAAAGGTATTTTTGTATGTTTGTTACAAACAAACTCCAAAACTACTGAAGTTGTTTCGGAAATAATGTACTCATTAGAGTGCTACGTTATCCCTGAGTGACATAGGCTACAATTGCAGGATAGATGCCAAGAAATAGAGGGTGGCTCAAACGTGTGGTCGGCGCCCTATGCTATTAAAAAACATTTTCACACATACGAAGCCGTGGTAGGTCACGGTCTCACGGAGTATGACAGTAGTACTATAAACTAACTTCCGCCCGTGGATTCGCTCGCATTATATGTTAATTAAAAGTATATAGGACTAATAAATAGAGTTCCTCCAGACTACAATCTATCTCTGTGCAAAATTCTATCAAAATTTCATACAGATACATTGGATAGTTTTTACTTCCATCCATCCAACATCCATCCATCCTAACAAACTTTATCATTTGTACTAGGATGCGAATGTAAAGATATAGGTTACACATTTAAACTAAAAGTACTGAACAGATCTGGATTACATTTGACACAGTAATAGATTATGATCACCAACAGCAGTTTCTTTTTATCAATACATCACGCGAAGCTGCGGGCGGAAGATAGTCATAGAAATCAATCTTCATTCTCAGAATACGCTACACGTGTCATGCAATTAAATTTAAAAATACATCTATAATACATTAGCGACAAATAATTGCTGTGACCTCGGCACAGGTAAACCATGGGTATTTGTTGATGATACGGGCATATTATGGTTTGTACAGGTTTTATAAAGCGGTGATAGTCTAGTGGTTAAGAATTCGACCTCCTACTCGAGGAGTCTGGGTTCGTATTATGGTTTGTACAGGTTTTTCAAAGCGGTGATAGTCTAGCAGTTAAGAATTCCTCCAATCGAGGGGTCTGGGTTCGAATCCTAGGGTAGTACTTCAGACTTTACGGAGTTATGTGTGTTTTAAGCATTTAAATGTCACTATAACGGTAAAGAAAAACATTAAGAGAAAACCTGCATGCCGGGGAGTTTGCAAAACTCAAAGGTGTGTGAAGTCTGCCAATCCGCACTTGGCCAGCGTGGTGGACTTGCCTTACCTTCTCATTCAGAGAAAAGACCCGTGCTCAGTGGGCCGTGATGGGTTGAGATGACAGGTTTTTTATTGTTCTAATGAGGTATTAATAGCATACAATAAAATTTAACTTAACTAGAAACTGCCCATGCTTCGCTTAGGATGAACCAGTTACCAGAAAACCGTATCAGACATACACTATCATAGACTCATTTGTAGATATTGATGTCTTCTATAAAACTGTAGTACATCACTTTGCTCTATTGTCAATCATTTCCGCAGCGTACACGATATAAGGATTTTTTGTTACTTTTTTCAGTTACATTATCGAATGTCGAATTTTCACTATGATACCTGTTTTTTCTCGTATAAAATATAGCCTATGTTCATCAGGGATGATGTTGGATTCTAATGATATATTTTTTTAAATCGGTCCAGTAGTTTCTGAGCTTATTCAATTCAAACAAACAAACAAATCTTTAATTAGTGTAGACTAGCTTCTAACCAAGGCTTCGCCTGCGCGGTATGTTTATGAAAAGTAGTTCTTCTGTTGGCGGGTTCAAGTTGTATATATTGTATCTGTATTTCTACTCGTATGTTTTATATATGTATATTTTGTATCTGTATCAATATACAGCTCTATTAATTTTAAAATTGCGAAAGTTTTTGAGAATAAATGAATGTTTGTTACTTCTTCACGCAAAAAATAGTAAACCTATGTTGATGAAATTTGGCACAAAGGTAGGTTATAGTCAGGAATAATACTCATACATAGGCAACTTATTATCAACGTATCTTCCATGTGAGCGAAACCGGGGGCAGGCACTACTATAGTTGTATAGGGAGTATATCATGTGTGAATAATGTATGTATGAAATGACATCTGACCTCAAACTAAGCGTTAACTTTTACTATGGTGATCAGAGAACTGATAAACATACATATATATTTTTAAATTATATTATAGATATTTTACACCCAGGCTCAAAAACATTCCTGTACATCACAGAAAAGTTTGACATGGGTGGGAATCGAACCCCCGACGGCCTACTCAGGTTCACTAACCACTAGACCAACCGGCCTCATAATGATGAGATGAAATATTTTCCTAGAGGGTTTGTTATGTTAAAAAGTACTATTATTAAAACTTTAACAGGTACTTACGATTATTATTTATACCGATATTTCGACCCAGTTGCATACATGGTCATAGCAAGACTACGGTAACGGAGAGGAACTTTTGACAGCTGTCACTTGACAGACACTAATGTCAAATGAACCTGTCAACTGTACACCTTATTTATTTCATGTATTTTTTATTAACATATCTTAATAATACAATTGTGAAATGAGAATTATGAAACT
>DWJZ01008281.1:0-11475 GCA_018249125.1 Asbolis capucinus
AGTATATCGACTTGTGTAGTAAATGACAGAGCCGAGTTATACAATATTGGGCGTGGTCAGAAAGGGTATGGCTGACCTATCATAAATTCAAGTCAACTCTCCCACTATTGGATGATTTTAACTACTTCACGCATTTTGAAAGAAAAAAATCTTTTATTTCATACTTTTTAATGTTACAAGCAGGGAATTGGAATGGTTCCGTGATGGTAAGTAATCACCGGCTTTGGACTATAGCAGTATCAGGCTAAGGTATCAAATAAGCCAGCTAGCAAAGGAAATTTAGCAGGGAAGCAATGCGCTTAAACGATAGGAGTTAAAACTTAAAAATTCTTAGATATGTCTAGAAATTATCGTCGCTTCACTTCGGAAGGAGAGTCGACTAGTGGTTTCTGTTTTCCTGGGATAAAACATGCACTATAACTGTTTTTAGTTTTTAATTACGATTATGCCAAGTTTTATCTAAATCTGTCTAGTGGTTTTTGCGTAAAGCTCTAAAAGACAGACAGACGGACAGCCTCCCTGCATCAAAAAATACATAATTTACAAGCATTCCCTAAACGGCTCCGAATGAAACTTTATTTATATTCGTTCAGTAGTTTGAGTAACAAATATGTATGGATGTTTGTTACTCGATCCTGTTAAAAGTACTAAACAGATCCGAATGAAACTTCTTTCATTTCCGTTTAATAGTTTTTATACTAATCATTCATCCATCCATCTAACCTCACAAACACTTAAATTAATAATATTAGTAGGATATTTTATTGAGATTATATATAAACAACAGTAATAATTCAATATAGAAAGCGGCTAACTTTTAACAATTCCGGAATGCAACATTAACAATCGCACTGTCTGTTCGCTCGTCCATTAAATAAAAGACGGATGGAAAGGCTAATTTTACTGGAACAGAATACTTTTATCCATTTAATGGTAGAAACCGTCAATGTTATTTTTACAGTATGCTTCTGAAACCGTTTATAGCACGGTGGTTCTCGTCGATTGGAAGTGTTTGGCCGAGTTAAGCAAAATCTTGGTGATGGGGATGTGCTTCTGTGCTTTGGAGGGCACTTAATATGGTGCTAGTTGATGTCGTTAGATATCAATATATATATATATATTTAAGCCATGTTTAATGGCATAACTTTTAATGTAATAATTCAAGATTTTATTAAAGATATGGAATAAATAAATAAAATAAAAAATACACTGATAAATTAAACACGATATTGAGGATACAGTTAATTATAATATAATAATATATTATAACTTTGAATTAGACTTAATTGTTTGGTACTAAGACCAAGATAAAAAAAATCCAGTATTTTATTATAAATTTATTTTCACTATTATTTAAAAGAGCTATAAAAAGAAATAAATTTGAATTTTGGTTAAAAACTTCCGAGGTTTGGATTGGCTATCGACCACTGTCTTTTCGACAAAAAAAGACCCGTACAGTATGCCCTTTATTGGCTAAAACCAGCAAAATCTTGAATCCAAGCTCTGTTATCAATTTTTACAGAATTATAATGCACATTTCTTGTGATAAGCTCGTAGCATTAACCTTAGGGATTGCCCTGTAAAAGGTTCGATTCCACCCTTATTCCCTACCACCCCTTAGGGTGGTGAGTTGCGCGCGCACACAAAATCGATATCGTCACGCACAAATACCGAATAGGGATGTCACGGCCAGTCTGCCGATATTAATTAAGTGGAAATTCTGTTTAAATGTTCAGCAGAACTTGTATGGTGCTCTGTTTAATGAGATGAGAGTCAATTTATTTCATTATACTGAGGGTGTCTATACTTCCCTGTTTAAATTTTCTGTTGTTGTTACTCTTAATAGTCCCACTACTGGGCTCGGGTCTCCTACACAATGTGAGAGGTCTAGGCCATAGACCACGTTAGTCAAGTGCGGTTTGGTGTGGCGGACTGGACACACCTTCGAAAACTTTATGAGGAACTGTCAGGCGTGCAGGTTTCCTCACAATGTTTTCCGTCACTGTAGCAAGTGATAATCAACTATTAATACTTTTTTTTATTAGTTTAATATATTTTTAATGCGTTTTTATTGAGATATTAGTTTTCGGTACGGTTTCTCCATACAAACTGTGTAAGATTTTACACTTTATATTTGTAAAAAAAGCTACTAAGTTTTTCGTCTTGTTTTAAAGGACCAGAGTTTTAAGTATTTAAAAAAAGTAAAGCTTTTTTCTTTCTATTTTTCAACTCTAGAATTGAATAATAAATTTATTTTATCTAATTTTTCTATCTTGTTCATTGTAAATTAACAATAATAATTTTATTATACGTAACAAATATTATTTTCTGAAAAACCACATACATTCTTCATACATTTTTTAACCGATAATACAAATAGAACCGATACTAAAAAACTAAGAAATATCATTAATAATAAAATACAATATTATCCCAAAAAAGCAATTATGGTTCGCATCTTAAAAATACAAAGAACTGGTACTAAATTATTCAATAGCCTTCTTGTTCTATTTTTCCCCGACAAGGGGTGACTCGGGTCAATTCCCAACACAATTAGCCGATCCATCTGAACAGTAATTAAAGTTCAATGTGGGCTAATAACTGCCTAATAGACGTCCGGTTCAGCGAGTTTGCTTCTTGGCTTAATGGCCCACTATAGAGCATGGGTCTTTTATATTCTCTGGGGAAGCCTAGTGCATCTTTCAGGACGTATTAGGGCGGTTAAAAATACCAAAGCCAATCTGCTGGTAGATCAGCTAGTAGTGAGAGCCAACAGAAGTGACCTGTTTGATGGTATGGCTTTGCGAATGGATTAAAATTTAAGGTCAAAACAGACTCACCTTTGAAGTTCTGCCTCAATATAATTTGTATTATACTTGTCATAAATTATTCAATAGCCTTTTTGTTCTATTTTTCCTCGACAAGGGGTGACTTGGGTCAATACAATTACCCGGTCCATCTGAATAGTAATTAAAATTCAATATTGGCTAATAACTGCCTAATAGACATCAGGTTCAGCTATTTCGCTTCTTGTCTTAATGGCCTTCTACTGAGCATGAGTGTCTCATCCTTTGAGTGAGCTCAGGACATCTTTTAGGCCGGATTGGGGCTGCCTAGATGTTTTCCCCGGGTTGCTTCAACTATATACTAATTCTTTCTTTGTTTTCCCCATGGGTGGGCCTATCATTCCTTTAAACAACTAACGAATTGTGACACCTCAGTTTACTGTTCCTGTGTTTATCCTATAAGGGCCAATAACACTTAAGTAAACGAAGTGACCTGTATTAAGAACTGTATTCTTCACGTGTATATGAAGATCGTGAGTAGTGTGCTGCCTCGCAGGCCAATGTAGATCAAATGGTCGCACTGGTGGCCATTGCCCCTACCCGCGGCCTGCGGGCCGCGCCATCTCCGTTCCTGAGCATGAACTCTCGTTTTGCGTGACTCGTTTTGCGTGAACAATATGTTTTATAATAAGAATAAGAACTGAATATTATCATTTTTACTTAAATCTTTTTAAATGACTGATTGTACTTACGTTTAAAATCATTTTTATTTTGACAAATGACACACGGCTGAAATATAGATTAATCTGTCATCTGGCCGGGAATCGAGTCTTGGATTAGCTTCACTGGTAATGAAGCCCAGTTGAGGGCCTTTGAACAAAATAATATGGCTGGTAATATGAACTCCATCGAGTGTGTAACACGAGAAGTAAAATGGCCTTCATTCTTTATGTAATATTAAAGCCGATAAGGAGTTTTATCGACCGTACTATAACCTTGACCGTTTAGAAGTATTAGTGCTCAAAAAAGTAAAAACCTATTTTCCTATTGTAATTTTTACTTTATATTTTGTGTTTTAATCGACTTGCAAAAAGACGACTGGATTTCTACCCAATTGCCTTCCTTGAATGGTTTCCGAGCGTACGTATGTATGTCTATTTCTTTGGTCCCTACAGCCCAAACGCCTGGAGAGATGTGGACATGGGAGGTGTCGTTGAATTCGTGGGGGTTTGAGGCTGTATACATTTTATTGGGTGTCAGTTCAAATCATTTTTTTACCATAAATAAATTAGAGCTTGGCCGTAGTCAAGTGGGATCGTAATCCCACCTGATGGTATGTGGCGGTGAAGTCACAGATGGTAAAGCGGAGTTTTTATTCGAAGGCTAGTGGCTATCATGTGATTCCATTTAAATTTGATTTACAGACCACTTAGTGATGTAACTGTGACCTCTCTCGTTCCAAGGCCGTCTCTTTTCCTTACCGCTAAAAAGTATTGAACTGCACAAAAATAAAATAACTAACAATTTTAATTTCGGCTGAATCAGGTCAAAAACAATTATACCCTGTAATTGACATTCAAAACAACTATTTCAGATATTAGGAGCGTTCCTATAAAACCCAATTAATTCCTGTCAGAGGCCCACGCCGGGACGTGATTAAAATGACAAAAGTTCCATTTCGCGACACCAAGGGCTCTGATCGTCAAGAAATATTGGCGGTGGCACGCTTTAAAATGTTATTACTCCATTAATCCTACAACCGCCTTTTTGTTATAATTATTGAAGTGGTACGTGTGTTGTAGTTCATTATTATTGAACTAGCTAATTCGACAAACGTTGTTCTCTCATAAAAATTATTAACACTTAATTAATTTATGTAATTGAAGAGTTAAGTTGATTTCGGGGTTGCCATACTAATTTAAACATATTACCACGTGGGGAGAAAGCCGTTTCCCGGAATAAAAAATATCCTATAACCTTCCTAGGTGAATAGACTATCGAACACAAAAAGATATTTTCAATTCGAACCAGTAAATCGTCAGAAATTCAATCAAACAAACAAGACATCAAAAAAAACAAACTTCATCTTTAAAATATTAGTATAAATATAAATATTAGTATAAATATATGTAATGCTTACATAATAATGAATAATTATAGAAAGAAGAAAATGAAAAAAAAACAGTACCTCAAAATATTTGTACCACGAAACATTGTTTGTGAGAATCCGTTTGACGTACTACTGATGACGTAATCACTATGACGTAAACTCTCATCCCCATGCCATTAAAACTTAGCAAAAGAAAGACCCCCCCCAACCCCTATACTGCTTACGTAACTTAAACAACCCCTCTCAATAATAACCCAAGACAAACAACTCATTGCTTTAGGATAGGTCATAGACGAAGAATGGGTAGGAGAGTCAGGCAGAAGCAAAAAGAAAAAGAGAAAGAGATGGGGTGGAACATTAATGGTCTTCCAAAAAAGGAGTTCTCAATTCGATTGTACCTTTTTATGTTCCTCGTAACTATTTAGGTGGAGTATTTTGACTTTCTTTTTTATTTGAAAGACGGTGCTTGTCATGTGGTCCTATGACAACCACCGTCAAAGCGACATCTGACGGGTCATGTTTAAGTTATCCCTAATAACGCATATTTCTACTACGTTGATGGTATTCTCGTTTTATTAGCATTCGATGTCAGTTTAAGTCGGGCTTTGTTAATGAGTTAAATCTTATAAATGTTTCTAACAAATCACACGTATACAGAATTTAATTGAAACTTCGATAGTTTGTCCCATGTAGAAACGGTAATACCAAACTTAGTCTAAGTCTTCAAAGTTCCCAACTCGAGGATAGAAACTTGCGCGTGACAAATACTATATACTGATGGAAAATCAATAACACTTAGATACCGTACACTTGAAACTATACCTAGATAATTTTGTTCATTTTCCTTATTACTTTTACTTTTATTGAATTATACTTTTGTTTAATTTATACTTTTGTTTAAATTATACTTTTGTTTTTTACCTATCTTGATAAACATTAAAAGTATGATTGATTTTAAACATTCGATTATAAATAATGTTTAAACCGTTTATAAACGAAAAGATTAATTCGTTAAGATCTGCTTGTCTACATGCTTATTCCATAAAAAAACAAGTTATACCTCCGCTGTAATACTTGTAACGTGGATGGTAAACGAATACGTTACAAACGTCGTCCTTGAATACGAAGTAACTGGCTGCAGAGCCCAAAGACTAACTAAGTAACAGCAAGCACGATCGGTAGGAGGATGGGTGACCACCGGTGGCAAAAAATCTTAGCCTCTTCCATTCTTTGGAAGCCAAAGCCGTCGATCCAGATTGTCTCCGTTGCATAGCAGTCGTTAAGCTTTGGCTTTCAGATGGCATAAAAACTTCCGACACTTGGATTGGCCACTAACCCCTCCACCAATCCACATTGAGTCCCGCGTCATGGACTATGCTCTGAGCCTGCTCAAAGGGAGAGTCCCGTGCTCAGTTGAGGGTCAATAAGCTTAGGCCAGCCGGCAAATGGCTGCCTGAAGATATAAGCTAATGATTTCTCTCTTTGATTTTGGTTTCATTTTTACCATGATTTTTAAGAGCATGTTGCCAAAAGAAATTGCCAGAATTTTTTAAATAAAACGCATATCCATCGACGGTTTCGCAATAAAGGTCTTTGAATTCACATTAGCGGCGAGTTGGCAACTGGTATGCCGATGGAATATTTAAACTGTCGCATATTATGTAAATATGGAGGACTTTCTTTGCCTTCGGAGAAGACAAATGGGAGCACGCCATTCTGTTTTATCCATTTATCATGTCGTAAGAATCTATACGAAAGTCAGAAGTCACCTACTTTCCTGACCGAAGTATTGTCAAAGAATGAATGCCCGTAAGTGTCGAGATTTGGTACTTTTTATTGAATAATATATGAAGGAATGAACTTTCTCGGAAAATAACGTGATAATCTAACCACATTTTCAGCTTGTTTTTTTTATTGTGTTAAAATTTTCGTCGTCTACAGTCACTATAGTTCCTGCTGATTTTCTTCAGTTTGTCAAATGTTTCTTTATATAGAATAAACATTAGCTTATCATCCATCTCATCTGATGGAAAGTGGTGACGATGTCTAAGATGTTGGGCGCGCGAACTTAGTACATATTCTTAAATACTCCCTCGTTATCATGTTGGGCATTTATTTTAGTATGTACATAGCTTTGGGATTAAAATGATTTAAAAAACAAGTGACAAAATACATTTTGACAGATTTCGCTACTCGCTGATAATTAAAGTTTCATCAATATCTGTTCGATTTGTAGATAGCATTAAGCGTTAAAGTCTATTTATTGTCTGCGCAATGGAGTTTTTGCAAAGAGGCGTAAAAAGGGCTCTCCTTTAGGACCTACGGCGTGCATTGCCCGTTCTCTTAGAGATTTCTAAGTCTTTAGAACGCTTATCATCCCACTCTGTTTCCTTCTTTAGCTATATAAAAATATATATTTGATACAGAAGCTTTGGTTCCATTGCACTCGAAGACTGCCGTATTTTTGCTGTGTCGCAGCGGCGTAGAATAATTTAATTATACTTGCGTTCCTTCAGCGATGTACTGCTTCCCTATATTCTTTATCTGCCCTGTGGGAGTCTATTACTTCTTACCTAAAAGGTAACTCATTGGTGACACCCCAGTTTGGTGTTGTTAATGACCATGACCACTTACCATCAGGTGGCCCGTCTACTCGTTTATCCGCTCTAACATAATAAAAGAAAAAGCTTGTACAGAGACATTAAATGAGCGAAAAATGATTAAAATACTCCGTAACCAACAACTGAGAGCGTTGATTTAACTCTACAAATATTTAACATCTACACATCTATAAAGAAGAAGATTAAATCATAATTATTTGCCAAACAAAAGTAACTTGGCAGAATGTTCTGAGGAATTTTCAGCTTTCGTTCTGTTATTTTTTGAAGTTAAACTGAAGTGTGGAAGTAGAAGTTTTGTTCGCTAGCTGTTATTGCAATAGTTTCCTTAAGGGTTAGCACTAGCTGTAATTAAATAAATATTTATAGTTATAAGCACTGAAAATGGAAGAGGCCTCGAGCATAGAAATTGACTATAATTTGCTACGATGAAGACGCACATCGTGAGGAAACCGGCAATCCCGAGAGTTCTCCAGAAAATTCTCAAAGGCATGTGAAGTCCGCCACACCACTCCACCGAATCCGAACTTGACCAGGGCTGTGTCATATATCTCTTACATTGAGGAGGCCCGAGCCCAGTAATGGGCCAGCTATAGGTTGCATCAATGATGATTTGATCCAACGTTAACTCACAATAAAAATCGTTAAAACCAAGCTAAAATCCTTTACAAGACTCAAATAAATATGATTCCATTAACAATCTATGATGTAGTCCTCCGTGCCACTCCTGACACTACGAAGGGCAATCTACATATATTTGCATAAAAGCGATGCAATGAGCTCTAAGGACAAGTTTCACTTTGATCTGCTCGTCTATAGATACTGTCGACATCACCCCTTGAAAATTTAATGTTAAGGTAGTTATATTTAATATTTGATTTTGTCACGTAGCGTTAACCTTTTCGGACTACAATTGTGCATCTAGTTCTTGATCATATCGTAAATTGTTTTTAACTGCCTTAAAAATGGGATTTTCATTTTGATATTTTTTTTTCCTTTCATTACCCTCATACATTTTAAGTGAGAGTACTGATTTTGAAGATATTTTTTTTTTGGAAAGCTAGTGCTTCTCATCCTCTTTAAATTTAGTAATACGGGATATATATACATATCCCATATATTATGTTCAGTCCATATATTATTTTAAGTGACCGAGCTAGCTTATTTGATGCTATTTGTGTACCCGAGGCTATTGAAAGTGGTTTTCGCTTTCAAATCAATTTAAGCTATTGAAGACCAATCTTGTGTAAGCGGTTTTAAAATCTCTGTATTTTTGGAGTAGCTTGGCCATTGCACCAGCCATTCATATTCTATTCATGACTTTTTTCTTTTTTACTACCTTCTCAAATTCAGAACCTGGTTCATTTCAGTATTGGTTTGAATTTATCGGTTAATAGTTGAAAATCAATTGGTTTGATCCAGGAATTTAACACTGCATGTAGGTCAGAATTGTCCATAAAATTATTTTAATGTTTAATCAATTCAGTAATAAGTTTAATACAAAATTTATATTTTATTTCAAGATCACTTTTATCTAACTCATTAAGATTATTGCAAATATTAGTTTCAATAGGTTCTTTATCTTAAAATTCCCTAAGACAATTTGACAGATTTAAATCAAAAATGTTCACATTTCTGAAAATTTTACATAGGTTAAAACTCAAATCGTTTCGATCAACAATCATTAGACTTAAAATACTTTCAATATAAACTGCAACAATTTTCCTGGCGTTGCAAAAAGAAACAGAGCACAGCACTTTGCTTGCCAATTTGTGAGTGCACTCCAGACCAGATGGAGCATCATTACGTTAACTGTTTAGTTGTCTAGTTATTTTTGAACTTTTCATAGGCTTTAAATTTTGAGTTCCTGAAGCAGCTTTAACTTCATGAAAGCCTTTTTATAGTGGGGCTTTAACTTTAATATCATCAACGTCATGAATTTTTTAAATCTTTAACAGAATTATGGTCAACTTTGATGATTTTCACATAATAATTAATTTTATTGTTTGTTCATTTGTATATTTGGCAGGGTAATTAAGATAGCTTGAAACTTTAAGTTACAAATTTTAATTAAATAGGTCATAATACAGTCTACGAGATATAATTTTCGTAGAAGAATTACTTCGTTAGAAAAGTTACGAAAAACACAACATAGTGCGAACACTGAAGAAGGAAAATACCAGAGAGAGCGAAAGAGAGAGAAAATATCGTTCTGTTCCCTCCAACAACAATTGCAAAAGTTTTATAGGTCTGTCCTCGAACACAGAACTTAGCCAATATCGGACACTGGTCGCTTTGTGGCACTGACCAGCGAAAACTCGATGCAATAAACGGTCTTCGCACCTTTGTACTCTGTGGCCCAGTTCGTATTGATCCTGTTGACTAACATTGTTTCTTGTTTCGTTTTGTCTTGCTGTGCTTTATATTGGATAGAGCATTACAGGGCAAGAATTACTAGTTATAACTAATATTCGTCACTTTCGTTTTTATCCTGCGTTCCCAAATTTTAATTGAAGTTGAGTATTTTTTTATCTGCCATGAGCATCATGGTAGAATACGCTGTAGTCCTCCTCAGTTCTGAGGAAAGGTTCTTGCTTATTAGTGACCTATTAACGAGTTGAAGCCAGTCGTCAACGGTTTTTATATAACCAAGAAAAAATCTGGGTTGGCGATAGATTTTCTTTAATCCTTAATAGGAATCTATAAGCCAGATAACTTTCCATTGTTTCTCTTGAATATTGTACATTTTTGTATCATTCACTCGCTCGATTGCTTTTTATATGTTCACACTACATAGATACACATTACGTAAACCATACTGAAGTTGACGGCGATGGATATCTGTAATAAAAAATAACATCGAAAAAACTCACATTAAAATCACACAGCGTCTGCGTAAGTCTCGTATGCTAATGCTCCGCCTTTAATGCGATTTGAAAGCTTTTTAAATATTCCTTGTGGATGTTTTCATGTGTATTTTAAGCACATGTATTTCTAGTGGGAAACCAATAGTTGTACAAATAAGAAAGTTAATAGAAAAGTTTGTGGCATTAGAGGAATGTAAACCTATAACTGACTTGCTTTCGCCGTTCGCCTAAGTACTTTCTAAGTCGTATCTAGAAAAGAAAGTGTAATTAAGCTTGTTAGTTTTAATTCTTTTTTTATCAAATTGGACATTTAGTCGGAACAAAGTTAATAAAAGATGTGTTTATTTGTTTTAACGGTCGGTATTCCAACCAATGATTATTTTTATTGTTGAGGAATTGCTGCCGTACTCAGTAGTGGGTCTCTAAGAAGTTAAAGCAAGCGTGTGCATAAGATTTTTTTTATATGTTACCGAGAATTTTTTACTGAGTAGACTGGTTATGAATTTTTTTTTCTTGGAATATTACTCGTAGTGCATTACATGTGGTCCTTTTTTATTTTGAGCGACATTGATGAGTAGTTTTTCAGTTGTCCTTAATAATGTGGATTTAAATTGCTACGACTGAATACTGAACTGAATGCGTTGAATTTTTTTTTTCATTTTATTAGTTTTCCAGGTCATTTAAAGTCCTTTGTTTTAAAGGAAAAAAATATTACGTAACAGATTTCTAGAATAATCACCCCTTTTGTCTATAAGTTCGGTAAGAACTTCAGTGGTTAGCAAACGTATATAAAAGCCCATATTATTTATGGCTATCGTTAACGCACTTTGATTAACGAGCGTCACTCCGAGCCCTCGATCTTGCCAACGACACGATTTATTATTATGATAAGATGGATTTAACAGCAAGCAAATTACAATATTGATGTTAAGGGCCCTTCTAAATTAATCAACAGCCAATATAAATTAAACTTTGTTTAAGAGTATTCTAGACATTAATGTAACGCAGCAGAATTTGCAGCGGGAATGAAATAGTTTTGATGTCTGATTGTAAACGATTTTGTGGAGGAGTTGAAATCATCGAATTTTTTTTGA
>DWJZ01008282.1:0-11474 GCA_018249125.1 Asbolis capucinus
TCTGTAAATTGTCCTAATTCTTTTCTGATTATATCAATATTATTTTTTAATCTACGTTTCCATGGTGGATCAGAGAAAGGTTTTAAATTGTTTTTTTGTATATAAGGTTCCTGTTTATTTTCTATGACGAGTGTTTTTGCGGCAGCGTATATAACATTGTTAATTTCTCTCAGTGTGCAGTTTGTTACGAGTAAGCTAGGTAAAAAATTATCAATTTTGCGTAAATTATTAAAAAATGTTTGATTAAATTTAGGTTTTGGAAGAGACTTTCTTTGAGATACAGGTATATCTTTAATTTCAGCTAAGGACTGCAAAAGTTTTAGAATTATCGGATCTTGGTTTTCAGTCGTATCTATAGCAGACGTTAAGTCATCAATCTCTTGTAGCTCTACTGTGTCTAAGTGCTCATTGTGTTCTGAAATAATGTTGTTTGTATTTACGTTCTCCTGGTGTTGTGCCATTGCATCACTTTGTTGAACGTTAGACTGACTAAGTGTGTGTGTACTTTGAGTGACTGTGTGAGATACTAGTATTTGAGAGTTCGCGGATCCTCTCTCTGCTTGTTGTTTTATTTCATCTAAGACTTCGGCAGATATAAATTTACGATTTATTATACTACGCGCTTGATTTGATAAAGTATTTCCATTGAATTTTGCTACTTTTGGGTTATTACAGTTACGTTGTTTAAAAAGACATTCAAATCTCTTAATGTATCCTGGACCTTCAGATTTAGCTTTAAAATAACAAAACATTAACTCATGTAACTCCTCTCGTGACCACTTTCTTCTTGCGTCTTCTGTTGTAATTGAACTTGTCGTGGTCGTTTCCAATGCACCGGCAGAACTCATGGGATGTCCCGTGTTCTGCAAAGCGTCATCGGCATCACGGATAAGGTAGGCTGTAGCATCTTCGGGTTCCCCGACTCCCGCCCGCCCACTCAGCAGAGAGCCACTGACGGTCCGTATGCTGTCACGCTCAGCGTCAGCCCCAAACGTGCCCCGGCGGTCCCCGGGTAGCGGCCCAAGTCTCAAATTCCGTAATTGTCTCTTCATTATAAAGGTCACTAGTGCTCCGTTAGCCATTGGTGAGTATTTTATAATGCCAATGTCCACCCCTCACGTGGCATCGATGGTCATGCCGGACGTGGAGTTAGCCTTTGAGGGGCAAATACATTTGTATAATAATACCTTTTTATTATTTGAAAGTTTTGATACTAAGCCATTTATGAAGATCTGAAACTTTGTAGTCACATATACAGTGATATTAAAAAAAATGATGTGTTTAGTCTGGTTCGGACACCAATAATCCGATTTTATTATTCTCCACATGATTATTAAGGGATATTTATTAAAAAATTATCATGATAGCTATTAATGATAATTATCATTTCGAACCCTGGTTGTAGATTTTGTATTGTCTTGTTCAAGCACTTCGTATGAACGTTCTAGAAATATCTTTCCTTTTTCTCGCAAAACATGATGATTGTATCAATGTTGTTGCAATGGATAGGGCGTAGATAATGTAAAATTTATTGTCACAATAACTACTGTTAAATTACATGTATAACTTTTCGCTTTATTTTTATATTTTGAAAACATAGTCATAATTTTTCAAGCAGAGCTTGTTATCGGGATGCAATGATAATACCAAAGTATAAATATAAAATTTAATTGATAATATAAAACACAATGTCGCTTTAATGTAAAAATAGTAATTAATTTAGGGTCACGTAGTTAATATTTTGAATGTTTTTTTTGTTTGCTTACTAATTTCAAATAACTTCCATCATTAATTTTTTCGATAGAAAATCAATGATATTAATGATTTTTTTTTATTTCGTGTTATGTATTCATCACTTTTTTAAGGTATAATTTTTTGTGGATTTTTTTTTCCTTTTTATGTAGATCTTTGAGCCTATTTATTTGTTATCATTTACTTTTTGTTATATTTTTTTAAATATAGGTTACCTTTTCTCTATTACTAAAAAGTGAGAGAAAAGACTGCATGAGCAAGTATGCGAAACACTTCTATTCGAAGCAATATTAAACTGGGTAAGGTTGTGCTGTGTTAGCTTAGTATGTAGCATTTTAAGGATATCATCGTGAATATATCTACTTATTTTATTTGCTATAAATATAAAAGTAAAAATATACTTTTATTTCTGTGTAATTTGTTTTGTTACCAAATTATTATTTTTCTTATACGTTAAAGTCAGCGTGATATTTTTCACTTGCAACATGAAACTGTCTAGTTTATGTAAAAAGGCAGAAAATCTCTGAGATTCTTCTATGTATTAATTTGTTTGTGCGTGTAATCATCAGTTTTTGTATATTTGGTAGAGCGAGATAGCAGCATTATCTATGTTTCTGTCTCTATGTTACAATGCTTGCCTGACTATCGATATTCGATATATCGATGGTGGACCTAGAGAACGAATATTGATAGATCTTGTAATTGTATTGACAATTTACAATATTTTTGGTCTCTAATATGTTATTACTAGTTCTCGAGTTCAGAGCCTGTTTATCTGCAGTCTTTGTTTATGTAAAGTATAAGTACACTATATATATTTTTTACGAACACTAAAGTTTTACATAAGACTACAGCTGGTACAGAAAGGTGCCATAATAATGAGAGGAATAAACTCCGAAAGGAAAAAAAGGTTGAAGTTTAAGGTTAAGTCAAGCGAGGTAGAAAGACCGTATTTGCGGGATTGCCACTTTCTCTGGCTGACATAAATATTTCTTTAGGCGTGGTGTTTATTCTAATGAATTTTAAAGAACATTAGGTTTCTCGGAATCTTATTTACACTATATAATAAGTATCGAGACAATAATACTATTGTATAAATAATACATGGTATGTTAAGATGGAGTTTACATTATCTAAGCACCTTATGACATTACCACGCAACACTAGGCCAGTTCGGTTTTACCATACATATCTATAAGAAGTTAAACAAAAAATGTTTGATAATTATAGAATCAAAATTGGTTTCGATTGCTTGCATTATGCCGATTCATTGAAGAAACTCTTTACGCATTGACAAGGCACTTGCGAATAACGTGTCATGAAAGTAATGATTTCTTTTAATCTTAAAAAAAAAAATTGCACTTGTACTACACTTATAGTCAGCTCGTAATACTGTATTTCATGTGTGTGGCCAGTGTGGCGGTTTTAAAATGACTATTTGAAATAACTCTTCTGCTGGAGATTGGCTTTTGGTGTTGGTTAGGTGTGTAATTAATTGACAGCTAAAAGCGAGGCGATAATTTTTTTGTACAGAATATGTAAGTTTTGATATGTCAGGGTTGCGGTGTATGTTTCTAAAGACTACGTCATAAAAATCGACTGTAAGTTGTGTCCTATGTTAGTTGGCAAACACAATACGTGATGACGTAACTAAATGTCCCTTCATGAGCGTACCGATGGGCGGGGGAAAAAAACCTGTACTTGTCAACCAAATTTAACATTTTATTTTAGACATTAAACATACATATGAAATGTAAGAAAAAAAGTCTTAGCTTCCCCCTGGGTTGTCTACCCCTGTGCCCTCCCAGCTTCACCCCGGATACGCCCATGCATGCAATAATTTAAGTACAATAAAATGTATTACATTAGGGGTTTGGTTTGAAACCGAGAACAGTTGACAGGAAAGATTACCATACAACAAATATGTGTAATTATTTAGATAATTTAAGTATGGTATTTCTTGAATATTCACTACCGGGCATTATATTAGCATCATGTAAATGGACCATAAGTTTTGTGCCACAGATTAGTATTGTATCAGTATGAATAAGTATTTTGTTTATATCAAGCTAAAAAATAAACTTCAATGTCATTAGCTACATGTGGAACAGTACGTTTTTGTTAGAGAACTACTGTTATTAAAAAGAGGCATATTTATACACGCCTTGTATAAGGACAAGGTGCATTTTTTAACTTGGTAGACTATCCCTCCAAAGTTACGATGTACCGCAGGGAAGAATTTTGTGGCCATACTAAATTATTGCCAACTACAAAATACATATACCTACGTGTAACATAGTATTAAAAAATGCTAGTAAATAGCTAAAGATTACATTAACCTATAGGTATATCATACCAAATAAATAAGTCTTTGTAATATCGAACATTTAAGGTAAAAGTAAAACGTTTAAAAAATAATTGTAAAAATTATGCCGTCCTGTTGCGTTGCTTATAAGCCCTTTATTGGCATTGAAGATTATCGACCTATTTAATATATTTAAGCTCGTACCAAAATATCAAAAATAATTTCTTATCAGAAATCAGATATGTTTGGTATTTATAATGTGTTTATGTCCCACTCTCCTTTGCGCCCTTGTTTATATTTTAATATAAGCGGCCGTTCTCAATATTCTACCTTTATAATATATAATTCTCGAGTAAGTTGCCTAGCAACAGCTATCAAAGAGCTATATTATATGTAATTATTAGAATTTTTACCCTTATATACTTTCTCTGGACATGGAAATAACAAATATTTGTCTGTTACGTAAAAGTCATGTTTTGGAAATCGAACCCGGGAGGCTTTGAGTTAGGTTGCAATTTGTTATTCCATTACCTACTGAATTCTTTACAGAAATTATGGATGGTATTTTATTGCGAACGGTCGTAAGCTGCTATACGGTTTTTTATCCATTGCCGAAAGTAAATTTTTTAAATTTAAATATCTACCATAATTTGCTTTTAAGCCATTAAAATTATTAAATAATTTTATACCTAAGTAATCATAAATAATTAAAAAAATTGCCTTCTTTTTGGAATTAATTTATGCACTTTGAATAATTGCTACATTTTTATATTTAGGAGCGTAAAGTACATTAGCAACGTCAGTTTGCATTTCTGATTTTTGTTGTACACCTACATTTTTAAGCACCAAATCCTATTGGAGTGATAATTTTTAAGACTTTCTTGGACATAGTGAAAAGCAATGAATATTAATAATAAGTTACCTAATTTTCCCTTTTTTAAGGTCACATTTGCATCATATAACTACTATATAGGTACACGGTGTGATAATATTTATTAAATAATATATAGGAAATTCTATTAATTTGTAAAGAAAAGTGGATTGATGTTTGTCATATGCTACAGCTGATGTATACTTACCTTATGAATTTAACTATCTAATTATACCCTGAAGAGTAGAAAATATTTTTTGCAATATTTTTATAAATAACTAATAAAATGCCTATTTTATCAACTTGCTATTACGAAAATATTTTTACTACTCTTCTTTTTCAGAATCAGTCGCGTACATAAGCGTAATTAATTGTAAATAAATGTATACAATAAATTGTGTTGTAACACAAATGCTTTAATGTTTATCGAAATGTTTTACATTTTATGATTTCAAGTTAAATACATTATTATACCTGAATTCAGTTTTTTATTTTTTACTGGCAAAGCCGTCTTCCTTTGCTGTAGGAAAATAGTCCGTTTTAAATTTAGAATCTCTCATCTGAGAGGACACTAATTCAGTATTTTATTTAAGCTATCGGATATACACATAATGGTTGATACTTATTCGAATTATCGACATCTATATAGGTGTCCCAGCACATCAGATCGGTAAATGTTGTCATCAAATAATTGCAGGTACCAATTAAAAGGGAGAAG
This sequence comes from Asbolis capucinus, assembly GCA_018249125.1. Lineage (NCBI taxonomy): Eukaryota > Metazoa > Arthropoda > Insecta > Lepidoptera > Hesperiidae > Asbolis > Asbolis capucinus. The sequence goes on from DWJZ01008282.1 coordinate 5,647, forward strand.
GTACTTGTAGTATGTATTTAATGCATTTTTTATTTATTTTACGCTCTGCGTTATATTTGTTCCTAACGCACTAACTTAGGTTAAACTAAAAACATGTTATTGACAGTCGAATAGTAGAAATAAAAGAGTCAATTTGTTATAATATAAATATATTATGAATTTATTTCACAGGACAATACATCATACATCTATGAGCTGACCAGAGCAGCAACTGCAAGGATAAAAGTTTTTCAACTCTAAACTCATACACTTTGAGTTAATGAGTGAACTGTTAAGCAAATTTTCCAATAAATTTTTAATTCTAGCGATATCATTATGTCTTGATTCCACTTGCAGATGCGCAGATAAGTCCTTGTCTTGTGCCAACTTCAAAAACAGTCCACTCAGCTCCTCTAGCTGACGTTTCACCTCATCACATTCCATTTGGAATAATTTAATTTGTGCATTCCTCTCCTCATCACGTTTCTTCAAAAGACTTCGCTGTTGTTGGTATAAAGCTACATATTCACAAATGGTGTCAGTTTCTGTTTGCAACTGTAATATGATGTGCTCAAGTCTGTGTTTCTCATCTGACAAGTTAGCTACTTGATCCATAATATTCAAAAACCTTTCTTGTAACTTCAGCATCGCATCTTTTTTCGGCAACATATTTCCATTTTCTATTTCTGAATGGGCATCATTGCAGTCACCTGAACAGTTATTCATTTTGCTGAAATGACTAATATTATATTCATCATCAGGCGATGATGAATGATTGATGGCACTTATTGTTTTTCCTTGAGGTTTTGTATCTGTGTCAATTTCTTTTTTCTTTGTTACAGCATCTTCTTTTGATTGCAAAAGATTTTCCAAAAGAGTTTCATGTTTATTTTCTATATCCCTGTAATTTGCTTGCAGCCTTATCATTTCGTCATCTTTCGCTTTTAATTTTGTCTGCATCTGCTTGGATGTCTCATCTATTTCAGCAAGTTTCAGCATAAGTTGTTTATTTAATTGTTTTTCATGGGACAACATTTCAGTTAGTTCTAGTTTATCTTTTCCCTGCAACAAAATAATATCTACATGTAATTATTTCACAATAATATTGTTGGTAATACAAGGATTTTTTTTGTATTACTAGTTTCCTCTTATTTATCTGAATTTAAAAATTGCCCTGTAGAAGTATTAGCTGAGAGAACCATAAATACTAATGCAATTTTTGGTCAACAATTCATTGGCGAAGCGTTAATAGTATGGGGCCTTGTTTCGATTGCAAACAATTGAAAAAGTTAAGCCACAGACAGGCGAATACTAGTGGCAATAATTTCATGAGCGCTTTCGTGCTTCGGAGGGCTCGTAAAGTTGAAGGTCCCAGATGATGTCATTAGATAGCAATATCGTAGGAGGCTTTCAAGTGGCATGAAAACTTCCGAATCTTGGATTGACCACTAACCCCTCCACCAATCTGCATGGGAGAAGAATGGTGAAGTATACTGGTAAGTCTCAGTTTGAGGAGAAACCCGTACCCGTACTGTGATGCTTTATGTGTGACAGGAACAACTTACCATATGCTGGAATGGTCATTTGTTGGCTATGTAAAAGATGATGGATATATGGATAGTGGGAACTACATACCAATTTTACTACAATCTGCTCCAGCTCTTCAACATCTATCTTCAACTTCTTATTCTGTTCTGTAGCTCGTTGTGCGGCAACTTTATCACTGGTAATGTCAGCATTTAATTTTTCTATGCTAATATTATCATGACACATTTCCTGTGTTTTTGTATGACTGAGTTCTTGTATTTGATTTTGATTCTCCTCGTACTGCTTTTGTAAGTTATTGTGTTTTATATTTAATCCATCCAGTTCTGCCTGTAACAAATGTTTAATGTGAGAATTGGGAAAATTACTGGCCAGGTACATGTAAGACAATAAGAAACAAGTCTGTACTTGAGATAATAATGTTGACCTGTGGAAACCATTTAAACAGTTTTCTTTTTAAATTCATTGTATATGTTACTGACCTTAGCAAAAAATCATTTTGCAGCTTAAAAGTTCATAAACATATCTAATTCATTGTCCCTTTCTTCTCTTGAAAAATGGTCTACCTAAACCCAAAATGGTTTCAAAATATGTATCCAATAACATATCAAACAATGAGAAGCATGAGAAAAAGTTTCATCCCCACTTTACCAGAAAGAAAGGTACTCTGAAAACATTGTTTTCCAAATCTTGTGGTGTCCTTACCAAATTACAATTCTTTAGTCCTAAAGGTCTCTAAGCTAGACTGCTGCAAACATGTCGAAACTATAAGAGTTAAAAAGTTTTACAGAACCTTACAAAAAATTATTTACTTCAGTAGAGACTTTGGGTTAATACAATATACCTAATATTCATACAACTGTTCAAACATTAAATGACATTTCAATTTATTTAGTTTATTTTAGGTCTAAGGTAAAGAGATTTTTTTATAATAATATAAGAAAATAGTTTAAAATGCATCTTACTGCTTTTTGAAGTGTTTAAATTAGATAGTGTGACAAAGTACTGTTTACTATCACCTAAATGATAAGATAATGAGATCATCCGAGGACATCATCATGTAGGACAGAAATAGTGCCAGATAAATTTTAATAAACACCTGATAGGTGGTCGAATATTTTTGGACTCCTCAGTGATGGAGACCCATGCTCAGTAACTGTATATTAATTAGGTTAAGGCTAAATAGCAGAAATCATGTGACTAGAAATTAACATGAATCATTGTAATACGGTATCTGTAGGGTGTAACTTACTTGTAGTGCTGCAACTTTAGCCTTTAATTCTTCATTATATGTAGTATTATATGATTCAGCATATGCTTCAGTTTGTTTTCGATAATTTTGCATCCGAATTTCCATTTGACCTATTTGTTCAATAAGCGCACACTCTCTACTGTGGAGTGCTTTAACTTCAGTAGATAGTGCATCATTTTTGGCCATTTGATGTCTTAGTTGCTCATTCAATTTATTTACATAATGTTCATAATGTGAATTTATATGGTCCTTCTCTTTTAATGAACTTTCCAATTGATGTTCTAACATAGTAATCTTTTTCATTAATGATTCATTGTTTATCTCATCATTGCTAGTCTCTTGGTTGTTGTTCACGGCAATATTTGTATCACTGGTAAGTTGTTGCAGTTGCAATGTTGTAACATCCAATTGATTCTGGAGAACATTAATTTGGCTATTAAGCTGAGCCAATTCCATTTCTTTAGCAGTCAGTATAGTTTGTGTAAATTCTTTCTGTTCTTTCAGGTTGTTGTTATCATCTGTTAATGTTTTTGTCTGATTCTTGAGTTCCATAATTATTGAATCTTGCTTAGAAATTGATTCACTTAACAAATTTTGTTTTTTACAAGCATCATTCAACTCTACTTCTAAAGCAGCCATTTTCTGTTTGTTAAAATTATGTTCATAAACTTCTTTAGAATGAATATGTTCAAGATGTGAAATTTTTGTTTGAAGTTCTTTAATTTGCATTTCTAGATTTGTTTTATTTGAAATAAGAATTTCTGTTACATTAACATAATCTTTATTATTATTTATGACTGGTCCAACATTGCTATCATTTACAGGCTGATCATTTGGTTGATCCATCTTGATATCTTCGTTTCCCGCTTCAATATCACCTTGGTTGACATTTACCAATACAGATTCATCTTTAAAAATTTGCGAATTGTGTTTACCATTAATATCCGAACCTTTGTATGGAGGCAATAACAAATCTGTAGCTCCTTCGTCCTTCGAAGGGAAAACAGATTTCTTTTCTTGATGATCTCGTAACTACAAACAAACGATTACGATGAACTCATCTGAATCATAATAAATAATTGCGCACCTCTTCCCCATCTCCTTTTCTTACCTTCTTTCTAGCATTAGCTAGTTTTGCTGCTCTTTCATCCATTTTTTCAAAGTTATACTTAAGCTATTGTAATACTTGAATTTTATTTTGATTACTCTTTCTGTACCAATATCCTGGGTAAGGCCGCAATAATTTTAAAACAGTCATCAATGCACGTAACTATATTACCATTTAAATTGGATTCTAAATTAAAATATCGTTGAAATAATAGATACGTAGGCAGGGTTTGTAATATGAATAGGAATTGATAAAGTTGATATGGAATATATCAAATTTTATTGAAATAAATTGGAAAACAACTCCAACTTCTAAATTTTTTTCTACAACTAATGACATTTGTTGTGTTGGCAATTGTCACAATCAAATCAATCACTCTCAAATGTCATTGTCAAATCCATTTTGTTTATATGAAGATGTGGCTGTGTGGCTAAACTCCAAAGCCGTTAAATTATAAAAAAAAACATAGTCTTTGTCAGTTATACGCCAAACGCTGTTCCAAAATGCGGCAAAATATGATTTCTGGCGTCCACAATAAACGTCAATCCCATATATTGTAAAATTAGTGATCAGCGTGAACAATAACGGAAAAGAAATTTGTCTAGGAGCGCTTGTCGGTCCGTCGTTCATTTTTAAAGTTATAGCTTCTTCAAATGGGAAAACCATGGAAAATTTAAATTTTTTATAATATATTTTTTACTTTTGCCAGTTAAGCCGTATGCCGAACATCTTCGGTAATTAAATAATTATACTTTTTGAAAATACCCATACACTCATATGGATAATATTAATAGTGGTTAGTGCTCTGCGTAGACTACATAGTCTATGGATACTATAATTTTGCGAAACATGTAATTACTCTGTGATTTAACGTTAGTTTTTGATTCAAATCAAAATCCGTTTTCGATCTTGATTGTTCTTTTCTTTCGAAATAATGACTGGAACGATTTTTTAAACTTTTAATAAATTTGAATGCATATAAGCAAGTCAGCAAGATTTTCTAAATCTCCACGTTTTTAACAACATTAGCGACTCCGACAATCGGCCATAATTTAGACTTACGTTGACTTTTGAATACCCTGTTGAAATTGATTACTGAAGTGGTTAAATATGTCAAACATGGATACTGGAGGACTGTAAGTATTTTCGATTCATTAATTTCTTATCTCCTACCTAATAAATCTGTAAACAAATGTTGACAGTTACTATTTTAATAGTTCTCTTATTAATGAGGCCTAGACTTTCTCCGCCATGCTGCTTAGCCTGGAACATGCTATCACGATTGTTTCCTAACGAGACTTCCCAGCCCGACGGCTCATCGAACCCTCCGAAACATGGAATTGCTTAAAATCCTTTGCCATTAGGAGTCTTATTAATCTCTCAGGATTGATGCAAGTCGCTAAGTTTATTTTCAAATGATGATGTACTATATATACATATAATGATTTAAATAAGTTTAGGTTTGTTTATAATTATGTCAAAAGGTGTAGAATAGTTTCAAAAATTATCACTATCCATGTCTTAGGTTGCTTTTTTTTCTTGCTGTGAATTTAAAATAAAAGGAAAACTATATTATTACGGAGAGAAAGGATGAAGAAGGTTAATATCTTGAGTTCCTCTTTAGAGAAAAAATATAAACTGCCTTTGCTGCATTTTGATTAAATATAAAGCCTTGGATGAGATTCTTAAATGTTTTATCCTCTCATGTCAAGTGACGGGACCTGGCAAATAATGTGGTAAATATAAAAACATAGTAAACATATATATATTATATGTTTTAGAATGGCAAAACCAAGCCTAAAATTATCATTAAAATGTAAAAATGAAGTGTTAAAAATTCTTAATATTTATTCATCCTTTATCGATCAGCTAACTTTCTCTACCAGCTAATCACATGAGACCAACCATATTTATGCCAGTTAACTTATAACAGGTTACAGTGCT
>DWJZ01008283.1:0-11474 GCA_018249125.1 Asbolis capucinus
CGGGGTGGGGCGCGGGGCGGGGCAGCAGCCGGTGGTCCACGTCCTCGATGGCTGTAACACATTGTCTGCATTATTGTTCCCAAAAATGAATGATACGCAAAACGACACGGATCGGACGCTTGACCCGAACAATATTATGATGTGAATCTCGTAATGTGTACTAAGACAGAGTAAGTCGAGGTGAGTTAGTTTACGTTAACTTGAACAGGTTACATCCATTAACAAATTAAAGCATTTTGCAGTAAAGTTCAGACTAATACAAATCTATAGTTATCAAAGATAAGAAACTGGAGTAATAAAATATTATTAACTAAAAGATGCAACAGTTACGGTGCGAATAACGAAATAATATTGTCTCAACCTACTTCTTAACACTACATTTTGAGACCGATTTGGTGCTTAAGATATTCTTAATAACTATAACCTCTATATAAAATGGTATTTTGCAAAAAACCACTCATCAAACTAAATACATAAAAAAACAATCAACTAACGCATAAAGGAAAATAGCAATGAAAACAAGAAAATGTAACAAACGAAACACAACACGACGTGTCGCGATAAATACATTACAAGCGCCTACCTCCGGGAGACTTACAGTCCTCGTCGGTGCTCGCTTAGGAAGATAATAGAATATGAGTTACTAAGAATGGTCTCGGTGCTGGGACTCCTTTAATTATCATAATGAAGCCGTAGAACGCTCATTTGTAATAATAATAAAACTGTAACATTTTTGAAAATCTTGACGAGGGGACGCGTTGTCGTCGATATAGAGAATAAAACAATTTTTTATTTATTTATTCTCTGTGTGTCAGTCTGTCTGTTCGAGCTACACACAAAAATCACTGGACAGATTTAGATGAGATTTAGCATAATCAAAGTTTAAACCCCAAAAATGGTTATAGGATAGGTTTCATTCAAGGAAATAGCTTAGTTCCCGCAGGACAACAGGTTAAAATTAGTATGCCAACTCCGAAACCCGTGGAACAATTTGGATGAAATTTAGCACATTTGTGGTTTATGTGAGGACAACGGATTTAGGATATCTTTATACCAGAAAACTGTTTTGTTCCCGTAGGTTAACATTTGAATAGTAACATTGAAACCACTGGACCACTATAGACACTATTAAAGGGTTGTAAGTCTAAAGGGTCTAAGTGCCAATTTTATTATTTAGAGATAAAACAAAAAAATGTAATAATAAAAACAATTTAATGAAATAATTATTTATTTTTATTCTAATCAATAATACACAAACCTTTAAACTACAAGAAACCATAAATCAATAATAATAATCAGAATAAAAAGAAATAGTAAAAAAAATATATTCATTATTTTGAAATGTCTTAGGTGCCACAAGAAGTAATATATGAAATGGACTAAGTGCCATTATATAAGATATTGAAAAAGTTCTCAAGCTTCAGTTTGATTAATCAAATTTTCATAAAATTCTTTATTTTCAGGGGGTATGTATGCTAGCATGTCCTTCAAATCTTTCAATTTCTCTTTAGAAATATTGTTGCGGGGTTCTAATGCTGGCAAGGTATAGTTTTTTAATGAATTTGGAGACCTTCCTTTTTTAAAAATGTTAATGCTGTCCCATGGTATGGTATCATTGTGCGTTTCCATTAACTCCACGCGAGGTAACTTATCTTTAGTGATTCGAATCCAGGAAATAGTTGATATTTTTAAGTTTGTGGTGTTCAAAAAGTTCATGGAAGCCTTATTCGGATCTTTGAAATCGCCGTGTTCCATGTTAATCACTTCAAAGGGATTTTTGTGACACGATTCTTTTATAATTTTTTCTACATCCTTTGGCTCAAAACACTTTACAACTTTTTTTCTCTTTTCGATTTGAGCGAAATCTCGATGGCAAGACATGAAGGAGTGACCACTGACCAAGTATTTATGATCAATGGTATCATAAATGCCATTAGCTACTTAATATATTAAGGCAAAAAGAACCACCCTGTTTTTATTTTGTCCAATGCAGTTATCGCTCCAAATAACTGCATGCTTTTTTTAATGTTTTAGAGGACATCATGTTGAGTACTTTGTATATTGTAGATGATCCCACCTCGGTACCACCTCTACCGGCATATGACTCATTCCAGAGGCACATATATGCTTTTTGATTGTCGGTAATGTGAACACATAGATTGTAGCATGACTGCCTGCTGTAAAACATTTGACTGTGTGTCAATGTTGGAATGAAAACAATAAAATATAAAAATCTAAATGTTAATTTAAACCTACCTCCTTTAATATTTTTTTGCGACTGTAATCTTTTTTGGTGTAATGTACTCATCTCCATGTAAGCGACGTTTCTTTTGTTCGGTTTTAAAATTTATTTTATTACGTTTCCTTTGAATAATTGGTTCACTGGATGACGTAGCGTCCATCTTCTACCTGTGTATTTGGTCGATTAACCGCTCATAATAACACGCTACCGAGCTGCACCGCCACCCGCAACCTCACCTCGCACGCACACAGAGAAGGGCCCTTTTTAACCGAAAGCGCGTTGGCACTTAGACCTCGCCTTAACTTTATCGGTGTGTGAGTAGAATTTGAAAAGAAGCAGGCACTTGGATCCATTTGTATATTATTAGGCTTGGCACTTAGATTGTATTTTCGTAAAAATATCAACTTTTAATTTTTTGGCACTTGGACCCTTTAGACTTACAACCCTTCAATTGTGCATGTTTATACCTAATGTGACGAGAAGGATTAATGCGGCCAACGCTGGGCCAACCCTGGTGTACGAGTCGGCGAGAGTCGTGCATACAAACATAAATATATATAAATGTGTAATTTAAAGACGACATGTTCATATTATAAGGCAGAGATTTCGTAAAGGAATATTAAAAAAGGAACTTCCATCGGGGAGGGCCGAGTGAAAGTGTCCGGTGGGCCCTGTATTAAGAATTAACGTATTAAATAAACAAATGAATACTTACTGCCTAAAATAGGTAGTATAGGAGGCGGCGGCGGCGGCGGCAATATGCCTCTGTGGTCCACGTCAGCCGGAGGCAGGTCCTGAAAGCATCGCACAGTGCAAACATGAGCATTCCGCCAATCGTTGCCAATGCGGCCATATTTATAACACTACTCAATCCCCGACCAATTTCACCAATTACGGCTACATTACAATTAGCACTTACACAATACTTATATAAAGAAACCTCACTCTCTCTCTTCTCTCTCTTATTCGCTCGCTTCGGCACAACCAATGGATACATGAGGTTCTTTAAAGTGACTAAGGGACAAAAAATACTAGTAAATACACACAGACATCGATCATTAGATGTTGATGATGATAATAACCTGCGTATAGGGCTCGGTGCGGAGCGCGCGCGGCGGCGCGAGCGCGGGCGGCGCGGGCGGCGGCGACTCCGGCGTGTCCACGAACACGCTGCGCGGCGGACTCGCGGCGGACCTCTACGAGCACATTACACTACCATTTACAACTAACTACACGCCAAGCCAACGAATGTATCATACTAGATCCCGCACGTGTATGTACTTTAGTGGCCAATAAGCGGATAACCTGGCTGCTTACGATGTAATTTTAATTAGTCCGCTATACACCGCAACAGCAACAACATACGTCACATGTCATTTGAAAATGCCTATTTGTTAAGTATTGTATATTATAAATACTACAAATATATTAAGTATTGTATATTATAAATACTACAAATATTACTCAGCCTGAACACATTTCATCAGTACGTAACAGTGTGTATTTGATTCTTAAATTTATTTCATTTTAGATTTGTTGTAGTTTTATATGAAATCTACTTCCTGAATATGAATCTACCACGGACCTACTCCCTACTAAGGGATCTTCACGATACATTGCTGACGTAGGTGACTACGCTATAGAGCCTCTGTATCAATACCCGCAATGAAAATAAAACGATTGTTACTCTCACTCGCCTCTTCGCTTCACACCAGCCGAATTGTCAATTCTCTAAGTTACCAGTCAAATTTTGCTATCAGTTTTGTACGTTGTTCTTTTCTAATTATTTTCGATTTTAATATACTGTAATATTCGATTCTAATATTTTGTAGTATAGAAAACGTCTTGAAAATAGCCCGATTTGTTTCGCTCATTGTAATTTTATCGAAATAAAAAAGGTTCGAAGGCTGAATTACAACCATTGACGTACTGGCAAAAGTGAGAACGTGACAATGAATAATGACGTAAATTGGTACTCAGGGTTAATTTTCCTGCAATGTTATTTTAGTACGTTTAGTATCCCACAGCAAGTGTTTTTGTATCAACCCGGGTGTCTCAAATTAAAAAAATTCACCCGCACGGCCACCTTGTAAAAAGCAGTGTAGATGATTTTACTGATTTATTCGTAAACTATTGTCAGTACAATTTCATCAATCTCCAACAGAAAATCGTCTTATACAGTCAATTAAAGCTGTCGCGACCTAATGTATGGACGTTTGTTTTAATTACTGTCACAAGTACATACCATATTCATTTTATCCCAGTGGCAGTAGATTAACAGGTAGGTTTCAGGAGGGTGATAATTTAATACATATCCAGCTGAGGAAAATAACCTCTCAACTAATTTATATTAAAAATGCGATGTAACTCACAGGCGGGAGGCTCCAGTTGCTACTAGTCCACTGCTCGTTCGGTATGATCTCCGGAAGATAGGGTTGCTCCGCCTCCTCTGTGAACATCCGGGCACTCAACATTTGTTTATGGTGGTGGATGGACATTTAAGTATTTAATCATTGTTTACACAATCAAACTAATTGCAATGATTAATAAGTAACAAACATGTATTGTAAACTTTATCCCTGTCTCTAAAGGAATGTCTAGCAGACACCAGCGGCCGCGGGCCCGCGCACCTCGCTGACAACTGATGCGTCGTGCCCAGTGCTTGAGAGCCAAGTGAGCCTCATATAACACTAGCAAAAAAATAACACTAGCAAATATAAGGAATCTGTCAAATATACATATGTTGATAACAAGTTCATAAAAACTAAAATATAACTGTGAAGGCCATACTGTCTTACCGTTAACTACCACAAATAATCATACAAAATATGAAAAAAACTTAATTATTTTGATTTCCATACATTTGATTAGATTTATCAAATTAAATTACCCGGACGCAGTTAAAACGGAACCGAAATAATGCGGGCAATTGTTAATGCAGTGATCCAATAATTATAATGTAAATGAACTTCCTTCCTTCTATTTGGTGTCCAGCAGTTATGTTAATTTAACTTACCATCCAAACTCACTTAGGTATCTATTAATCCTAAGCTGGAGCCAAACCTTAAAGTTACATTAAAATTCGAAGCTACCTAAGGTAATTACTTTTTAAATATTGTTGCCCACGACTTCCATCATACGCCGTCGCATATAAAATGAAACAATTCTCGTAAGAACTCAGCGAATGGGGTTAAACTTGAGGCGTTTAGTAGTTATAGATGAGCATGATCCGACCGCGGAAGACATGAAGGGGCGAGGGACACTCGCGTAAATAAATATATGAGGACAACGCACACACGGCCATCTCATCCCAGACTAAGCATTATAGCTTGTACTATGGTGATCAGAAAACTGATAGACATACATATATAATTCCTTTTTAAATATATATTTATATAGAAATTTTTTACAACCAGAAAACAGAACAAACATTCCGGCTCATCACAGAAAAGTTTGATCTGGATGGAAATCGAACCCACGACCTTTTGGTGTAGCAGTCAGGTTCACTAGCCACTAGACCAATCGGCCTCTCAATAAATTGAAACTATCATCGTGTAATATCATCAACCTACTATAGTAGGTATAGTCCAAATATATAACTTTGGTTGAAAACACTTGTTAAATACAAGGCGGGTGTACGCGGAAAACTAATAGAAAATAATGTGTCAAGAAAATAAATAATTAATGTGTCAAGTAGACTTTAATACAGTGATTTCGTTAAAATTAATTGCATATGAGAGTGTAATATAATTTCGTGCTGAAGTCTGACAGGTAATGAAACTTGACAAACACAGTCATGTCACAGAAACACACATTTACAAAAATAAATTTACTAGTTTTAGCGTTAGTTGATTTTAAACATCATGTACCAGAAAGGCTGCCTTTATATGAGAAAACAAGGCTTAAGAGAGTTGAAATATGGAAAGAGACTATACCCTGCGCTCCATGGTACTGTATGGGGCGCCCATATGGGCCGACACCCTCCATCGGGGGAAGAATCTGACTCTCATCTATAGGCCCCGACGGGTCATCGCACAGCGGGTATACATTACTCGTTCACAAATGGGCGAACGGTTTAGGATCGTCGTAGATGCTGTCGGTCCGGTCTTAGAGGGCTGGTTGGGAAGGCCCTAGGGCAATTTCCTAATATACACGATGGTGCAGGTACTGACGGGTCACGGGAGTTTTGGGTCGTACCTGTACCGAATTCGGAGAGAGGCGTCCCCCCTGTGTCACCATTGCCACATGGCAGAGGACACACCGGAGCATACTTTGGCGGTATGTTCTGCTCGGACGGAGGAACGCAACAATTTGATATCTGAAGTTGGCCTCGCGCACTGTGTACAAGATGCTGGAGAGCAGAACAGAATGGATATCGATGGCCTCCTTCTGTAAAGGAGTCATCTCGCGGAAGAAGGCAACGGAGCGCGAGAGGGAGGCAGACCCCTCCGCGCCTCTAGTTCGCCGTAGTAGAAGAGGGGGGAGAAGGCAGCTGTTCAACCTCCGAAACCCTAGCGATGGGGGGTCGCTAGCGATCAGTGTGGGGACACCGACGTCGACATTGCACCGACCTTAATCTTCTTCAGGCAGGGACGGCTATGTTCTCCCGGTTATCCCAGCAGACTCCTCTTAAGGGGGGTCAAATTAGGGCTCACATGTAAGTGAACAGCCCGCCGGAGGGGTCTTGGTAGTTAAGGCTTCATTGTTCCCCAAGACCTCTCCACTCATGCGTTTGAGAGAACCCCGGGGCTTTCATTGGGTAGACGGCAGTCTTCCCCCGGAGTCTCACATAACTCACTCTCTCAAAATATGAATGTCTCTTTCACTCGAAGCACCACGCTACATCATTATGTACAGCACATTTGCTGTCTTTATACTTTCTGTTAGCCTGTACGCTATATTACGGCAACTTAATTTTGAGATAACTTTCAACATTGAGATATCTTATCAACATAAATTTAAACCAAATAATTTATTTCGTCATTGAACGAAAAACAAAAAGTTGACAGTTGCCATGCAGGATCACAGATTATGTTTAATTATTTATAAAACAGTATGATTTTTAGTGTGCTTGCAAGACGACAGATATGTGTGTAGTATTCAGTGTGTGGTTTGCCTAATGAGAGCTGAAGCGGCCATTGACGTTGGCAACATTTGACCAACTCTGGTCTACCTTCATAGTCAACTATTATTTTGGTAGTACCATATCTTTAGAACAAGCTAATGCTTGACATTAATGGATTGAAGGTACATTTTCATATATTTCTTTATTTTGTCAGTCAATATTTGAATCGATTACCTTAAATTGTTTTACATAGAATATAAGCAAGTATGAACACCTATCCTTTTGTAATACCATGTCCTCTAGAGACAGCGACTCCGTCAGCCGCAGTCAACTCTCATCAGACAGACTTGAACATGTACTATGAAATGAATTGACAAACAATACCGTTAACAATATTGTCCATTGTACCGTAGAATGATGTCGGCGGCGGAGGATTCCCCGTGCTCTCGGGGGTGAGGAGGTCCAGGCCCGGCAGCGTGTCCTGGGACTTCTGTGACAGAGTAGCACTGGCCACTGCAACCACACATATGCTATACTGTAGCCTCATTAAAACTACTTAATGCGACTCGTCGTGGACTGTGTACCTAGAATAAGTGAATACTTGACATCTATCCCAACCAGTGACTGACTCAGTAAACATCCAGTAACTCCCATATGTTATTGTTACGAGGGTCACGCTGCCAGCTAAGTCCAGGCGGGACCATCTTCCACGCAGATATTTAAAGTGAAAGCACAGGCTAGCGCCACAAACGTCCACCCTCTAGTCAATTCAATATTTCTGTACTGTTTCTGTGGCCGTCTCTACGCTAGGGAATCGCTCGTCTCTACGGCCACCGCAACTATACACAGCCATAACCTTATATGTGTATATCACTTCAGCCTTCAATCCCCATATCACTCCTCTTTTGTAATATACCAAACTTTTTTATTTTTAAGATGAACTAAGTGTATATTATTACTAGAAAATCGCGCAAACCTGTCCCACCAACATACAAACGTGAAGGTTGCTGTCAGAGGATCAAAATGGGGGGTGCATGTATTTTTAGATTCCAAACAAACACTGAGTCATCTAGAGGTAGAGGTATGAAGAATTGATCGTACAATGCGGGTGTTTCCGCATAGCGTGCCGACATTCGTCAGCAATAAACTGTCTGGGAGCAAGACGGTCGTTTTATTCCCCAGCGATACACCAAGGGTGCTTTCAAACTTTTCTCATATCAATAAAATGTAGACAACAGTCGGTAGTGGTGTTAGCGCGTGTGTTACCTGAGTTATTGTCTGAGGCGGCGCTGCTATCGTTGGGCGCGAATGTCTTCAAGAAGTCGTTTATATTAAAGTCTTGCTTTTCGTTCGGCCTGCTGTTTATCACTTCTATTTTGTTTGCTGAAATTAAAACTATTTTATATCCTGCTCCAGCTCATACCACCACATTTGTTTTGATGACAATTTGTACACAAATATACTAAAACTTACGTAAGAACATAAGACTACTTTTTATTGCAAAAAAAAGCTCGGAAGTTTGCATGGGGGTTGATGAAAATATGTGTTGTAACATTTTTCTATTTTTCTACCAATGACGGTGAAATAGAGACTGAAAACTGTCCACGCGGGCAAAAGATAGCTGACAATAAACACAATATTCAGTTTGTGTGTTAAACGAACATGTGGTAGTGCACTGCACCTCGCGCTCTCCACTATATAACACGACCGAACACCACATGGAGCGGCTAGTGCGACAGGTGGTACACGTTGCCATTATATTAGTTCCAAAATTTCGCTATAGACAGCACTAGTAGTCGTCTTTACATCTCGAGCACTATTGACGTTATTGATTTCATATAATTTTTACTTCCCATCATTAGTAAACTATAATACATCATATGAATAGACGGACAAAATAATTGTCAATGATAATAATAGTCGATACTCACCATTAGTAAGTTGTAGGTGGTTGGTGTCAGTGAAGATGGCGAGGGGGTTGTCGGAGGTGAGGAAGGAGGAGAGGCCGAGGTTGTAGAGCGAGCCGTCCGCGCCCAGCGTCGTGCTGAACGACTGGTCGATGTTGTACGCCACTGCAAGTAATGAACAAGACATTGCACACATCTGCTCCACTTCATCTAATCTCTATTATTTCAGTAGTCCATCAAGTGGTATTTTGACATTAAACGATGTTAAAGACGTCAGCTTACTGATAAACTAAAAGACATTTATTTTATTCAAGTCTAGTATAAAACTGTAGCCCTCCACCTCTTGGTCTTTGTCGTGTTGAAGACTACAATAGGAGTGTCTGAACCAAACATACAATCATCATCATTATTGTCTCCAGTGACAGGCAAGTCCAGGTCCTCGTCGGGTCCGGGGGAGGGCACGTCCTCGTCCCTCTCTGGCGGCGAGGGCGCGGCGTGGGGTAGTGTCGGTATCAGCTCGTCCAACTTCCTCTTCAATGCTCGAACTCGAGCACCAAAATTTTTATATGCCTGAAAAATAATAAACCACATACTAAAATAGAATACTTTGTTACTTAAAGTACTCCTCATTCGAGGATTTGCTTAGATATTCTGTCCATACTCAAGAGCAATTTCAATATCCTTTGAAGACAGAACGCGGCAGTCGAACACTATTTTACTACTAATTTATAGGAGGTAATAAAAATATATCATTCGGCTCTTAATCGTCTTCTGAATGGATAATTTTTACATAAGATAGAAAACTTTAAAACACTAGATCATTACAGTTACATATACAGCCTTGGCCAAAAGTTTGGAGCACCCCATATGTTTAGCAGGTTGCAGACCTGCAATAGTTTACATTACCTTTTGTTTAAATATGATTTAGGTGGTATCTAAAAAGGGATTTAAAACAAGAGTGTACCTATTTATGGCTAAAACACATCTGTTGCAATGCATGGTATCCCTTTCGTAATTTCCAATATTTATTATTTATTTATTCAGTTCACTATTTCGCGTTGTTATGTACACATACCGTGATCTAGCGCAGTTTTGTGTTGAGTTGCATTAATTTTGATACAAAATGACTAAAAAAACCCGAGCTGTCTCTTGAAAAACGTGTAGAAATTCAAATATTGCACGAACAAGCGCAATCCCAAGTTGAAATATCCAGAACTGTCAAGTATTCGCGCCGAGCGGTCCAACTTGCAATCGAGCGATTCGCCGCTACCGGTACGCACGAGGATAGGATTATTTAGTGAAGATTTTTACCATACAAATACCAGATTCCATAAAAATTCCAGATCGAATTTGCACTGAGTATAGTAGATAATGCTATTAAAACGCGGCGAATACAATTTCCTGCGCTCGTTGCTGGCCCGGCCTCCGCGTGTGACCTGATAGTGCCGGATATTCAATTTTCTAATACTCGCTGGGGCCTCCTTGCTCGTAACCACTTTATAGACTTTATGATGTTGTTCTAACGAAGTGAACTCATTCTAAACATTTTAATGCAAACGGGTACTCACGATCTGTTTATTATTTTACCGATATTTCGACCTAGTTGCATAGGTCACGGTCACGGTAAGACTACGGTGGTGGTTCTCGTTCTATTTGGATTTTGTGATGCGTTACAGGAAATAGCTGGGTTTTGAAGGTTGAACCGTATATTCACGTTCACGTTCACGGCTTGATTCTATTGAGACGATCGGAAAAGTTCAGCAACAGTTTGCGCGGTATGTAGAAGCATGAGTGACGGCTAGTGGCCAAAAATCAATCGTTGGGTACGAAAAGCAGTTGTAATGGTTAAGTGGCAATCGTTAAGCCATGTAGGCGGCCTTCGGGCAGCTTAAAAACTTCCGTTACTTTTGGCCACTAACTTCACCAATCTCGTATTGGACGCGCTTGGTAGGAAGATGGGTGACAGCTCGTTATCAAGATATGAGCTTGAGAGCCAGATCTCCTCGTCTCCTCCCTGACCTTCAGTCCTCCTCCCTTTCTTCTGTGCCACTCGTCCTGAAGCGATATTTTGTTGATGTATCTGGTGTCAGTTGCTGTCTTCACTAATTCCGGTTACTTTAGCAATGTATAGCTTCCCTTGTTTCTTTCCCTTCTCCCGTATGCTTCCTTTTGGGTAGGCAACGCGTTTGTAACAATCCAACCTGGTGTTATTAATGTCCATGGGCGGCGGTGATCACTAACCATCAGGTGCCCCGTCTGC
>DWJZ01008284.1:0-11474 GCA_018249125.1 Asbolis capucinus
AATTTTGGCGGCTAAAAATAAAGATGTAGATGACCTCAATTTTATAATTCAAAATCAAATCATAGGTACTCTGTATTAGGTATTATTCAAATCATAGGTAATCTGTAGGTCATCATGCTTAGAAATTAAACCAAACAAAACTGTGCAATAGAACGCACGCATAAGAAAACTGACGAGCAATGTGATTCACGCGTCGATACTTAAAGGAAAATTTAAAGATGAGGAAGTTCTTATTCCAAGGATTCTGATGATCCCAACAGATATTTTTATTTATTTATTTAAACTCTATTGACCACTATTTAAAATATTAAAAGACGGGTATGGGTAAGGAGCGTAGAGGAGACGATAGGGGCGTAGTGGAGTGGAGAAGGACATAGAGAAAAGGTAGTGCGTAATAAATCTTTTGTGGTTTCTTCTAAATACCTGTTGAAGCGCTTATATTTATTATGGTGTTTGTTGAAGTGGTGCGGCGGACGTCGCTCGCCCCCGAACTTGAAGTTGCCTCGCCAATGGGGCTTATTCTGTTTCTCCTGAAAACAAAATACATAAACTTTGATTTCTTGTTTCCTTCACTACCCATACTGTGCCATCGGGTCTCGTAATACGAGGGACAGGGCTGGTAAGGCACAAATTGGTAGACTTCAAACACCATTGACAAGACAATGGGGAACTCGTTTCTGCAGGTTTATTAGTTATTTTTATTATGTTTGATATTTTTGATACTTTGGATTAATTTTTAATTTGACATTTTTGATTGATGATAATATCATTACGTATTTCCATTATATTTTATTGTCTTTGTTTTTTTTAAAATTTCTACTTAAGTTTGCATGCTAATGAATACTATAACTGAATAGCATACTTTGCAAACTATGTAACAAATATTGTACTATTCCTTGCAAATACATAATTGAAATGAATTCCTCCAACAAGTGATAATAAATTATTAACATACATAGCTTTGAAAATAGGATTCAACTCGAGGACTTCTATACAGGACTGTTCAGGCCGTTCAAACTAGGCTTTTAAATATCAATAATTTGTATTACTTAGTAGGTACTTTAGTCAAGATAGAATTCAAGACTGTAATGACTAGATTTTAACATGATTACATGCTCAAAGAACACCTAACCTTGCCTGAGAAAGTCAGGGATCTGAAACCTTAGGATGGCCCCCGGTTACTTGCAATGGTAGGCCTTGGCGACCAGATGTAAGTAACTGGTCTGGCCACATTAGATCAAGCATGGTCACAGTGGCCTTTGGGTTTATGTTTACCCATCTATTCAAATAATAATGCTCAAAGATAGTATACAAAACGGTAAGTACCTGAAATGGGTTATACATATTCCTATTATTATTGAACCGGTTGTAGTGGTGGAATTTCTTTATTTTCTTGGTGCGCCCTCTATCCATGTCATCAGTGCTCTCTAGTGCACGCTTCCGCTCGTCCCGCCTTTCATCGAATACCTGTGTACAAAAATTACATAATAATACAAGTGTTCTATGCTGTATCTTTACACAAGACGTGATTGTATAGTTAGATTTGTTATAGCACTAATGCTGTAAAGTAAAAAGCAATGCGTGTCATAAACAGGACGGAGATTTAAAACTATGAAATAAAACGCACATTACAAGAAAGAGTTGAGAAAAAATATAAATATGTATAACTAGCTAACAACAGCTCTGTTGTTAGAGTTAAATCTAACCTAAAACTTTACTTACTAACCTGTCTAGAGAGTGCGCTATGAGTTCCCGCCCAGGAGGAGACAGGTGCACCGTACCCGCGGTGTGACGAGGTCTGCAGGTGTCGCGCCACCTCCACCCCCGCGGTGGGTCCCCCCGTGACCCCCACACTAGGCCCCGGCGCTCCCCCGGCGGTCCCTTCACCCCCCGACCCGTGCTCGCTCAGAGGCGACATGCTGCTCACACTCGTGTTTGGACTCTGCTCACTGTGACGGCGCTCTTCTTTCTCTTCCACTCTAGATAGTAGTAACAATTCATGAACAATAAATCATAAAATGAGCTGTAAAAACTCATGCAGGACGTGGCATTCTTGTAAAGTGAGAATTAAGTTCACATAAAACAAACTATTACAACTTGTCCATGAGTGAATGAGTGAACATTGATAATTGACTTACTTTGTATTGGTAACTCCGTTTAGACTAGGACTCAGGAGCGGCCCACTCTTCTCCTTCGAAACGGTCCACGCATGGTGCATGCATTTGGTGGTGACGACGAGACCCTGGGGAGACTCGCAGCGGCTCGGCTTCGGCTTCCGAGGAGCACCCTCGGTCTCTCCTCTATCCTCCAATCGGTCACGTTCATCGCTGCTCGACTCTGAATCGTACGGCACCAACTTTGACCCATTACCGTTCTTTTGTGATTGATGATTGGAGCCGTCTCCCTTCGTCATCTGTTCCTCCAACTTCTCGAGGGGAGACTTGGCCGGTTTGACGAGTCTGTTCAGCGAGGCAGACTTCTCACATGTTTTCCCGCTATTGTTCGTCAAATACCGCAAGTCTGAATCACTTTTTGACAGCTTCGACTTGATGCAGTCGTCACTTGGTTTTTTAATAACGAAGCTAATTCTTTTATCGTCCTCGACTTTGCAGGATATCTTATCGATGGCTACTCCATTCAGAATTTTGGGTGGCTGACTGACTTTTTCCACTTCCCCATTTTGTTTGACCACCCACGGCTCAGACACTGCACTATTAGATTCCAAAGCCTTTGTCAATGTCTTGTTTAGTATCACAGGTTGAACTTCAGGTTTAGCAGTATCCATGGAGATGCTGTTGGATGATATTGATTTCCGTTCATCATTTTTGTAGAATGTGAGTTTGAGAGGACTTTTTTCTCTGTTAAAGATGTTTTCGTTAAGCTGTTGACCGAAGACTGCACTCGACGTAGAAGCTGTAGGTCCATTGAGATCATCGCAACTGTTGTCTTTCTCAAAGAACATGATGTAAGCATTCGTTCCCAGAACGGCCGATAGAGGTAGTTGTCGCACACAACTGTCATCAAATTGATAATAATAACTATTTGGGGCTTGCCCTATTGCTGTGTAGTGACCGCAGTTTTGTGAGGGGCCCAAATGTGTTACGAGACTGACCAACTTGTATGACTGGAAAAAATAGAAAAATCTGTTAAAATCCTTTTCTGAAAAATTATACTATACAACATGATATATGATTCACATATTTTTTAAGAAAGGGTAATATACTTACTAGTTGTTGATGGATATTTTTATTATAAATATATTTATTAAGAGATATTTTTTTCCTAAACTGAACATGTTTAGACAACTTCCCGCCAGCCAATGAAAACCTCTTCAACGCAATGCAGAGTACCATCGGTGCACGCTCCACGAAAAACTGTTTTGTTGCTGATACCTGCGAAAAACAATAAATTAAATGAGTAAAAAAATAAATATTTCTTTATAAAATGAAACTATTTTTAAATAAATAAAATTGTGAATAATTTTTAGTCAGTATAAGTGCGTAATTCAGTTATAATTGAAGTGAGTAATTCAGTCATAATTGATTAATTAAGATTACTATTAACTCGTAACTGAGAAAGAATACTGCTATTAGATAAGTAAGTGTTTTTGAAATTAAAATACTATTTTTACCTTTTTGTTACATGCTTCACATTTATAACCAAGATCCTCCAGTCTTTCACGTGAAAAAAATGAGTCTAATGCTTCATCCAAAGTACTGTGTTTCCTTATATCTAGTAACAAGTCCTGAAATGAAAAATCATCATTATATACAAGTAAGCTATTTCTTATTATTTACCTTGTTTTTACGTGAAATTCATCAAATTGTCTGTAAAAATACTGAGAATTATTGTGGTTCGAGATTTGGTAAAAACCTGAAATATATCCAAATATTAGGGGCAATAATACCATTACATTATTTACCTGAAAATGCTGATAAGTTGTAGACAAATGGTGACATGCTAAACAGCGAACTGTAGATCTGAGGTAACCGCCCAAAATTTGATTTAAAGGAGTAGTTTCCTTACTGTACTGGTCCAGTTTGTCAGAATTTATAAATCTAGATAAATAACATTTCTCCATGGCTTCTACCAAATACCTAAAAATATTAAATTTATATATAAAAATTGATTTCACTCATTACCTACTACTAATGCGCACCCTCTTGTGTTTTAATCAAACTGTTATTTTATTTGCCTAGTATTTGATTTCGTAAAAGTAAAAATCATAATGCTTTTTTTTTGCTTAAACAGTAATGCTTGGCCTCAATCCCACCTGATGGAAAGTAGTGATGTCTACGATGTTTGGCAAATTAACTTGAGAAATGACTATTCACTCTTTTCTTGAAGACTTCACATCAAATTTCAGTCCCAAATTTCAATATACACTTAACTACTCATGAACTTCTCCATTTGTGGGAATTATTTATGAAACAAAAGGTAGTTTATGAGTTTATTGTATTTAGACACACATGTTGAAGTGGAGTTTTGCATCATAAAATATAATGTCAAAGTAAATAATATTAGAATGCTTCCTGCATTTTATTCAATGGTCTTTTGATACCTCAATTCACCGGCTTAACCGAGTCCATTCAAGATACTGAAATCGTTGTCCCAAGATACTCGGTAATTCGTTGTGACCGGTTCGAAGGAGTGCTACTGGCGGCCGCGCCGCGATACACACTACGATAACTACTAATACGCGAGGATATCGATTTTGTGAACAGGTGCAATTTTTAAATTAGTGTGTGTATCTGTTTATAAACAAGACCAATATTTATTTACTTATTGTGTTGTTTACATAGCACCACAGATGGTGGTGGACCAGTGGTGGAATACATTAAAAATAATTTTTTTCTGTACCTATACATGAAAATGTATGGTGTATACCCGAGTTACCCATTACTGTATCCCACTTTGTTCGTCCTGGGTATGGTGGGATATAATACAAATTGGAAACTAAGAGAGTGCATATTCATGGTACTACGCGGACAAAAGGACAACCCAGCCTTCCTAGAGAAGTTGAAGCTGTATGCGCCGCATAATAGCCTAGCACTGCGACGGCGCCCGCAGCTGCTGGCACTGCCGTGCGCTCGGACAAACCTGCTGAGACACGCGCCGCTCACTAGAGCGTTGCGGACACTCAACGCGGTAGCAGACATGGTGGATTTGTTCAGTTGCACGTTGAATGAGTTCACGAAGGCCGCCAGTAACATTGTAACAAATAATCATTCATGACATTTACCGTAATTTTGGACAAAATTTTACTGACCTGAATTCTTATTGACATAATAATATTGTATTTTATTGACATGACATTTAATAACATATTGGACTTTTTATCGTATCGGTTTTTAATTGACAATTTTAATTGTGAATAATTTGTACTTATTTGATAATTACGCTAACACATTAGGACACAGACCTGTAATGTTAGTGTAAGGTGTGAAATAATTAAATAAATAAATAAATTTCCAATTATTAGTTTACTGTCAATTTTGAAAATGGGGTTGGCATAGATGCAGATGGTATTCCTTTATGTCTTATTGCATTTATACTTTGTTGTTGTCACTTTTTCAGTACTGATGAATGCAGTCACGTATCAGCAACAGCTACCCTTTTCCTCTATGCTCTCTCTTCCAGAAGTCTAACAGAACCATGCACAATGAAGTTTGCATATTTATCTGACTGCATCTGTCCATCAAATGGGAGATTCTCCTCTAGCACTCTTTCATATTACATTTCTTATTCTGTCGTGATCTAAATCATAATATAATATTTTCTATTTACCTCAAAAACTCATGAGCATCCTCTTGTCGTCCTGGTGTCAAATGTCTACATATTAAACGTAATTTGGAGTAAACTTGCCAGGGTTTGATAGGAGCACCTCCACTCTTTTGTGTAGCCATTAATGTTGCACGCATTCCACAGATTACACAGGCTTCTGTGGAGCATCAAATTTATACAATCACTGTGTTGAGAATACCATGGCAAAAAGATAAATGTACAACAAAAACTAATCATGTAGAAGTAACATTAATTCAATCATAGCACTTCTACAAAACAAGTACAAAATGGTACAATTACTACAATCTCTGATATGTATTCATGCTCTTTTACAATCAGGTTCCTCATTGTAACATAACTTGTGTGAACAAATAGTGTAGTACATATACATCCAGATTTTAAATGCGAGTCAAGGGTTTGAAGATAATACTTTAAAAATACCATAATATATTTTTATTATTTAACAGTGGTTTATAAAAAAGACACAATCACGTCATTCACAAAAGTCATGACAAAAGTTTACTCACGAGAAAAATGGAATACGGACTAACATAAAAATCTGTATACATACCTTGCTGATTGCACTTCTCAGCATGATTTGATTCTGAGACAAGCCAATTTGCAAATGCAGGAACATGAAAAAGAGCTTGCAAGGTAGAGTTCAGGTAACAGGTGTTGCCAACATTCTGCATGCCAGCACCAGCAGCCCATGCACCCTGCCATCCCAACTGCACCTTCTCAACGGGGAAGAACACCCGTTTTGGTTTAGGTAAACCATCTTCACCATTCTTTGCTATTTCTGTAAATTATAACATATATCTGATTATAACTGAGCTTGAATATAAACACAGAGGAAGTTTTCTTTCATTCCTCATCATTTATTCAACCCTTAATCCCTCTAAACCACCTACCATTACCTACATTATCCACCAGATTTGAGTATAAATCTCTAGTTTTTCCAAAGTTTCCAACAAATTATAAAAACAATTAAATTAATAAACAATCAACAATGAACTTCTTCTAAGTAAAAAAACGTCAAATGTATGTTATTAAAGAAAATGATACCCAGTAGCTAATCCAATTATTATTTTCTTAGATAAATTACGACTAATAGACTTTTTGTCTTAACAATGTGTACTCGACAAAAACGTATACTAATCATTTTGAAAGGTATTGATTAAATGAATATTTTTCTAAGGTAAATATTTACATTACTGAAAAATAACCTCTAATTTTATATACTCGCGAACTACTCTATACGTCAGCTATCAAATTCGGCGAAATAGAAAGCAAACGATAAATATTAAATAAAATAACTTACCAGACGATGCACCGCAATTAATTACATCTTTTTTAAGTGTTTTAGCTTCTAGCACTGGTTTTTTGGGTCGAATAACCACGTATTTAGATTTCAGTCCGTCAAGAACATTACTTTGATAATCACCAGATTCCTCAAAATCAATCTTAGATAACAAACCGTTCTTTGATGATGAATACAATCTGCTATCTAATAATGATGAACTTTGGGATTCTTCTGCCGTAAGAGATAAACGCAATGCGTTTGATACTGGGTCACAAATGGAAGCGGGCATTTTACCTCCAAAATCACACAACTATACTATCAAATGATAAAACGGCACATGTTTTAAGTATTACTGTAGATAGACAACAGCGAACAATATTCAACGACTTCGAAGCGCAATAATAATCTTCGATTTTTTGTACACATGTGTATATCTCGAATTAGGCGATCCGGGACACTTGAACTCGGAACTCACAGAAAAAGGAAAATCAAAATCATACTTCACTGTACGTTTCCTATCGCGGTGGTTTTAACCATAGAGCATAGACTATGTTACCAAGCATGCGGTCGCTACAAAATTAGACACAGAGTATAAATCTACAAGCAAATGAACGCTATACGGAATTTTCTACTATACATTTTTTTTATATACATATCAGCAAATTCTATTGGCTACTGTTTGGCAATCCTTGGAACAGAACCGGGCTCGCTGATACTAGTCTCTATAGCAGCTGAACTGTGTTGATTTTTCCAAAACTAATTGAAGATTTCGATGTTGAGAAGGAAACTTATATTCAGGTTTTTCCCTCATAGTGAAGAACGAGTCTTGAGTGCTTTTACGAACTTTTACAATCAAGATAAGTCCGAGGAGTAAGTTAATCATAAAATGGTTTTGAAAATACCGGCTAGCGAGAAAGGAGATTTCATAGACTAAAGAAAAGAATAAAATAAATATGGATGCGATGACATTTGTCAAAGTCAGCATAAAAAATTAACCTACTCCTTCAGTACTTTAATTTATTATTGAATAAATGGGAATTTATTGCATCATAATATACACTTAAGTACTAAGCGTCTAGATTAAGATATATTTAATCACTTAGTTCATGAGGACTCGGCATTAAATCTCTGAATAAACCATCAATTTTTCTCTGTAGGTAGTGAGGTGAGCGCCGGTGTAACTGTGGTCATGGCGAATCCGTCATCAGGCGTTGGTAAGTTTTTAATATTCTTACCATCAATTTATTGCTCGTACTGGGAGTTTAAATCATATAATTTATTTTGGGAATTATTATGCGTATTCAGGTTGTTTGATTTTTTACCAAAAAATTATACAATCTCAAAAAAAATGTTTTTGATTGAACAGTTGTACCTCGGAACTTTCGTCTTCTGGAAGAACTTGAGCAAGGTCAGAAGGGAGTGGGCGATGGCACGATCTCCTGGGGTCTCGAGAGTGATGACGATATGACTTTGACTCATTGGACTGGCATGATAATTGGCCCTCCTAGGGTAACAATCATATTGTTTTTCTAATCACTTATTTGTATGGATGGATAATTCTTAATTAACTAACAACATATTTCTAAATCATTGCATATTATTGTATAATAATGTGTGATAATAGTACTACACCTGTGATAATGGCATTGAATGCAATAATGAATATACATTTTTATTCAATAAGTATTTGCAAAAAACCATTTAGAACCACTTTCATTTTCAGACTCCATATGAAAATAGAATGTACTCTCTTAAAATTGAATGTGGCACTCGTTACCCAGACGAACCTCCCACTGCCCGATTTATTTCTAGAATCAACATGAACTGTGTGAATAGCCAAACTGGACTTGTAAGTATAATGTGCTATATTCTTCTCCATCAATTTGCAGGAACAGCGTGGTAGTGTATTCTCTAGGTCTATACATTTAGGAAGAGAGACCCATGCTCAGTAGTGGGCTATGAATAGGTAGAATGCTATGCTACAATTGTAACAGTGTATAATCTTCCTATCTGATTTAAAATGTTGTTTGATAGAATAATATAAAGAGAGATAGTTTATATGTAATGCACAAATAACTTTTACCATGCATAGAATTGTTTTTTTTTAAACGCACATAGTTATAGATGATAATCATTATCGTGAAAAGACTACGGAAAGCATATTATGATAGAGTATGACACGTGACTGTTTTAACATGTAAAAATTTTAACAATGTTTTCTAACAAAGAGGTATTTCTGAGTAATTTGTTATTTACATTGCAGTATTTGACTTGGTCTTTTATGTTTTTATATATTAAAGAATCCAAATTTTAATAGCATTTAGAAACAAGTGTTTGTAACAATATTGGCATATATAGGACCTAATAAAAATCTTTCAATTATAAAGTACAAACAAGACAATAAGACTGTTCTGATAATTTCAATATTGGACGGCCTCCACATATACTAAAGCACATTTTCATCTACCCCGTATTGTTTCCTAAGAGGAACTGATAAAATGGTATTAAGTACTGCAATGCTTCCATTCTTCATAGCAGTTGCTTGGTGAAGTGTATATAAGGCAAGACTTCTTCTCGGCACTGGGCTACTATGTTAAAAACAACCTAGATGCATAAAAACTAATACCTATTTTTCTAAACAGGTGGATAATAGACAAGTTCCCATTCTGGCAAGATGGCAACGCGACTACACTATCAAGACAGTGCTGCAAGAATTAAGACGTCTCATGACCCTCAAGGAGAACATGAAGCTGTCGCAGCCGCCAGAAGGGAGCACCTTCTAGCTTGTCTAACACTAAATCATGTCTCAGGAACCCAATCTACTTAACATTTCAATGCTGAGTCCTGCTATTTTTGCTATAATTGAAATTTGATTTTCAAATAAACATAATATGGTATGGTTACTTTTTCCTATGTATTATACTGCATTTAATGTACTACATATTTTTGGAGTTCTAGTTTGGATGTGTATTTTATTTGATGGTAGATTGGGTAATATATTATGTATAAGGAACACTTTTGAAAGGCTCTTCATTATCTTATAGAGTAAACACCCATTTATTTATCACATTTCTTAAATTATTGTGATGTTATAAACTTTCAAATTTGCTTTTATATTATTAGGGCTAGTTTACTGGTATCTTTTTACATTAACTATCTGAACAACCAACTCATACTTGCAATATAACCCACAAGGAACCACATTTTATTAATATAGACTACCACAGACCACAATGAAAGGCTCACTAAAGGTAGTGGTAAAATGAAGCTGAAGTCTCCGGTTTATCTTGAAATTTTGTGTATCTTTATTAGTTAATGAGATCAAGTGTAACATACATATTTTAGGAAATTTTTATTTCTTAGGCACATAAGAAAAAGTACTACCGGTTCGTTATAAGGCTTTGCATTTCGTTTATTATGGTTAAAATGCATATAATGCAGTTGTCTGGTGTACAACTAATTGACCATAAAGCTTGTCAATGTGAAAATACAACAGTAGATCCCATTTTAAACTCTGCGTGAATTTATTGTTACAAACCAAATGCTAAGTCAAATTGTTTCATAGCATTAATATTTTTACCAATGTATAACTAGCAAAGGTAAATAAATCAAATAATACTGTCCAATTGTCTGTCTTTTATTATAATATCCCAGCCGCCGTGTGGAATTGGCAGATTTAGCATTTTTAAGAGTGCATTACGTTATATTTTTTATAGACTCAAGGGATAACTTGATATAGCCTATCTAGTTTTAAAGTGCACCTCAAGGATGTTACCCTTATACACGACGTAAATAAGTCCCTTTTTGTATATGGTATTAAATGATCTTCAGTAACATTCATAAGCTTTATATACTGTAACTACTTTTTACGCATTTATCGTAATTTGATATTTTAAGCCTCATGCTTGCAAACCACAGATTCTTCGAAAATTAATCAATAGTTTACGAAACAGATATGCGCTAGCAACGGAATTCGTTCGCTTCGCTCGTAACATTACACACTAAAAGGCACAGATGGTACCACCTACATCTTCCATGTGCAAAAAAGTACTTGAATAATTTTTTTTCATTAAAACCATAATTGGTTGACCTTTCTTCCGCCAAACGAGACGTTCGGCAGGCATCTATAATATGAAAGCTGCTCCCTGGTATTTACTTTGTTATTTATATCGCGTACGGTACAGAAAAGGAGAGAAAGAAATATCTAGCATTGATATTTCCTCCTGTACATAGATAATGTAGGCGTCTTCAAGACAAGAATAAAAAGGCTTCTTTCAAGTTAATGCTTCACCACCTAAGACTAAATAAAATGGCATTATAGTCGAACATTACTCAAATCTATACTAATAATAAAACTGTAACGGGGACAAATCTGTAAATGAATTAT
>DWJZ01008285.1:0-11474 GCA_018249125.1 Asbolis capucinus
GATGAAGGCTTAGAGGCCATTCGGCCAAAGCCATTCTCAGGTGGTGTTTAGTGGGTATGCACCTAGGTTATCGTGAGACCCACATAACCAGTACAGCAGTACAGTGCTGGTATGCATGAGCATTCACCACCTCCCTGCCGCGCATCTCCTCTAGGACTTTTCAGACCTAAATCACACTACATAATTGGCTTCACTCCATCAAACCCCCTATTGACATGAAGCCTCATACCCGAGAAATTAGAAGTAGTCGTAACGCTGCGAATACGAATCAGTGGAGATTAATTCAAATAAAATCGAATAATCGTTTAGTTTACAATTAAAATCGATTAGTGTAAACTAGGGAATAGCGTGTAAAGTGTTTGTGAGATCAGTGGGTCCGGGAGTGGCGGTTGCGAGCGATAATATACAACGATCATAAACAACATTACCTGTGAATTATAGTCTGTTGCGCCGCTGTGGTACGTTTGATTAGGATGGCCATCACACCGCTCTGAGTGGGATAACATAGAACCGTTTTAATTAATAATTGACTTCAAAGGCGAGAGATTACTATTTATTTTAATATTGAATGATTTGTGTCTGAATTATGGATCACATGATGTAGTCTGATTCTCCCGACTAATGACTGATACAAATGCAGTATCATCTCCTACGAAGAATCTAGAGCATATTCGAAAGTAGTCGGACGAATCCGACTAGCAGTAAGCAGTCAATTGGATACTCGAAGTAATTAGATACTCATTAGAAATAACTATTAAGATAATTTCGCATGTCGCAAATTTTTTTTTTTAATTTATTTAGTACACACATAATTCCATTGGGTTAATTACATAATGTAAGTTATGTACTAAGGATTTATATAGAACTTACAAGCATTCGCTTTCGAATAAAAAACTAATCATCAAAATAGGATTTCACATAAAACAGAATTAAAAAGACTTAGGACACGACAAGCTTTCGAATAAAAACTCGTATAAACAGATAGAAAAAAGTTATAACAACAACCAACTTAAAAAAAATCGAATTCAAAATCGAATCGAAAAACTTCCAATATCAAAATTATTTAAACATCTAATCATAGAAAGTCCCACCTAACCACATGGCGACCGTAGTATCGGTAGTCGCTGGGTGCGCGCCAAGTGCGCCGATATTTGCTTATAATTCGGAATCAATATGCGAACACACGTGCGTCCAGAGCTCTCATAAACGATGTAATCGACGTAATTCACGCACGATGTGATGTAGCTAGCTACAAGCTAGCTAGACGGCTTCACCAGCTCTATTCGCTGCTACCGAGAGTACCGAGTAACAGGAAGTATACGTAAACAGAGTACGCCTGCGTGTTCTCGTCTACGTAATATAGTCTTTGAAGTCTAATATAAAAAATAGTTTTTCAAGATTGAATAGGCATTTACTAAGTTAGTGCGCCCAACATCATCGCCACTTTTCATCAAGTGGGATTGTTGTCAAGCAGTTTATTTATTTTTTATTTATTTATTCATATATACGTATTAAATTTCATTAAAAAGTTATTATAGAATTCGTAAACTTTAACTTTGTAAATGTTAAACTAAGTAAAAGAAAATTAACAACTATCAATCCATTAATGGCCAATAGCTGGTTCGGATGACTGAGGAGGCCTAGAGCGTCCTCAATCACGCTGCTAGAGAGATTGTCCCTGACATAGAAATGCTAAAGGTAAACTTCGTTGGTTCGGGAGATTTTAAAGTTTTAAATAATAATGTTCGAATAGGAACTAGAAAAGGAAGTTCCTACTTTACAATACATACATACTCATCCTACTTTAAAATTCCTTATTAAAAAGCCTGTGTATGGTTTTATGAAGTAACGGTGCAGGTTAAACTTTGTTTCAGCTAATACTCATTTGTTTTAAAATTTTCGGAAAATTGTTCCATTTAAATACACACATTATATATGTATAACCAGTAAACAGGAATTCAGTAAGGCAGAGCAGGAGATAAAGAGTCAAAGGTAAACAAAATAGTTTTACTACTGGCATCTGCAGTGAAGTTGTCGAACTAAAAAAAGTTGTCGAACCAATTTTGCAAAATGCGTTAGTTGGACCAAACCAATAAAGTCGTTGGAAATACTTTAAAAATTACAGGAACCCCATATTTTTTATACTCCATAAAAACTAATTACTACTGAATACGATATTCTATTCAAGTACAACATTAACTTTTATTTAAATGAATACCTTGTACTATAGCCAGTACATACTCTCAGCGAGTGAAAGGGGTCTGTCTGTATATTTTGTAATAAATTCAATAGTAGTTGACCAATAAAATTTAATTGGAAGCGGCGACACACATCACCCACAGGATGCTGTCTCCTGCCACGATGGGCCATGAAGGCGACCGTCGCGATATTGATACAATTGCATAAGCACCCGGTGCATTGGTTGAGCCTGTTGCCTGACAACCGTATGACTCAAATCAGATCAATCATTTCATCTCTGGCTATGTCTAATATATGTACGTAAAGCAAAACAGTACCCTTTTTCTATGCCAATATTATAATGAAGAAAGATTCGATTGTTTGAGGAACTCCGGCATTACTGGAGCGATTTGATTTTTTTTTATCATTAGACTCCTACATTATTTTTGATAAACATAGGCTATAAAAAACTTTCAAAAACGTCAGGGGTCACTATGAAAACTTCGATAATGTGAAAAAAATACTATATTGCCAAAGATAGTAGGAAGGGGGTTGGCTCAATTACTAGACCCTCCCTAGGAAGGCAGTTCGATTCCAGGGGTAGATATATAACGACGGAGACACAGGACAAGGACAGACACACGGACGGACACAGGGACAGAGAAATGTGTACAGTTGGATCGCGGATATCTTGTTTCTATTTATTTTATTTATTTCTTATTTAACAGCACTGTACAATTTAGTAAAATCTTAATAATATATTATAATAACATGGCTGTCTGGTGCCTGAATTAGGATCCAGGCTGTGTTTCGTGTTTCTTGTGTATTATTTATGTTGTTCATTTTATCGGCGGTACCTTGTACCACAGGGACTCCTGGTACAAAGGTAAGCGTAATAAGTACCTGGTACAA
Source organism: Asbolis capucinus (assembly GCA_018249125.1). NCBI lineage: Eukaryota > Metazoa > Arthropoda > Insecta > Lepidoptera > Hesperiidae > Asbolis > Asbolis capucinus. Next base: position 3,091 of record DWJZ01008285.1, read on the forward strand.
AGGTAGGTGTAAGCGTTTTTAATATCTTAATTAGAATCTGCTTAGTCTGAGTACCTGTTAAATAAAATTCGTTCAATTTGCCTTTTCTGTGTGTGTATTTACTTAAAAAAGGTCGTTAGCAAAAAAAATGACTAACTTAATATAAGCTTTGAAATTCTCAATCCTCTAAAATGTCGTTCATTTTGGTAACAAACGAAGTGTGATCTATTTCGATACCAGATCGCCACCTGTTGTAAGAGACTTCCTATTGTCAATACTAATGCCGCATGAATGGGAACAAAACGAAGTTTAAGACAGAATGACTTTGTTATTTTAAAAGTTAAGTTAGTTCAAATAATATTTTGAATATCGAAATTATTTATATTATTAAAACAATGCACTGTGATTGGTCAATTCAAAATTGCGCGATATTATAAATCGCTAGTTTGCGCCCGCGGCTTCGCCCGCGTGGTAGGTGCGTTGATAAAAAGTATATGTGTTTTTCCATTATATAATCTATCTCTGAACCAAATTTCATCTAGATCGGTACTTTAATTTCGGTAGTACGAAAGAGTTACGAATAACCAACCATCCTCATAAACTTTCGTATTCACAATTACTAATAAGATTACTATTTATTGGTGGGTACTTCTAATTCAACTAACATGGCATCGATTGATGTAATATTGTATCAGACACACTTCGACTTAGGTCTATGTTGGGGGCTTTCGTAGAGCATAAAACTACTGACATTTGTTGGCTCCTAACACCTCCAACTCGCTGAGGTAGCTTGTTGGAGTATGCCTGTGTGGTCCTCGTTGGACTAGGCCTCTTTAGTTACTAGAAGAGGCCCGTAATTATTAACGAATATGTCATGTGTTGGATTTATGCAAAAAGGGCTAGGATGAGCAAGAATTAGCTAAACTCGGATGAGAAGGCTGTAGTATCACTAGGGTGAATGGAATTCGAGCTAGCGAGGCTCAGGCGAGTGAGTCTCAGGTGAGCGTCTCAGTCAATGCGTGGACAAAAATCAGGCTAGCAATTCGCAGTTGAGAAATAGTAGGCCAAATTAGACTCAGTTAAGCGAGGCTCAGCCAAGCGACGCACAGGAGTGAGTTGGGCGAGCGATACGCAGACTTAACTGAGTCTAGCAAATTAGACTCAGCTAAGCGAGACTCAGGTAAGAGACGCGTCGGTGAGAGTTGAGCAAGCGATATTCGGACAAGTGATAGTCTGGCAAATTAGACTCAAGTAAGCAAGACTCAGTCAAACGACGTGAGGACAAGAGTTGGGTGAGCCATACGCCAACGAGTGGGAGTCCGGCAAATTAGACTCAAGTAAGCAAGACTCAGTCAAACGACGTGAGGACAAGAGTTGGGTGAGCGATACGCCAACGAGTGGGAGTCCGGCAAATTAGACTCAAGTAAGCAAGACTCAGCCAAACGACGTATGGACGAGAGTTGGATGAACGATACGGTGACAAGTGGGAGTGAGGAGAATTAGACTGAGTTAAGTAAGACTCAGCCAAGCGCTGGCGAGTTGATCGAGCGATACTCGAGCGAGCGAGACTCGAATAAAGCACGCGTGTGGCGCAGGCGCTTCGCGTGTTATTCCGGTCGCGCGTGCGCTTGTAATGCGTGTTTCCCGCGACAGGTGTTGATGATTCGGAAATAGAACTAACGCGTGCATTGTTCTGTACGAGCTTTTATATAGCTTTTTACATTTGAACGACGGCACGTAAAATTGACGTTAACGTTATCATAAATTGTAGTCATATTTTTTATGAGAATGTTGATTTATTATAGAAAAAATTATAGCTTCACTTCTGATTGTCTTATTTACAATATACATATAATTAGATACATATACCAGTCTTTGTAATAATGTTGCAATGGTTACACCTGCTCAACCGACTATAACTCAAAAATTTTGAGTAAAAAATCTACAACACATAAAGTATATAAAAATACATACATATACGTCTTGCAAAAATGTATTAAATAAAACATACAAATACAGTTTTTTCAAATAACTAATAAACACAACTAGAAATCATTAGGCTTCCATAAAGCTTAATAATATACAAAATGGGTTTGCGTTGAGCTTGCGGCGAAAAGAACATGTTATGAACAGAAAAATAACCAAAGCACACATAACTCACAGGAATTACCGTAACAAAGTTAAGAACATAGTCTGAGGAAAATGGATCATTCTATAATCAAAACATTCAGAAACTCCCGAATATAATCCACGTCCTAAATTTACAAGAAAAACTTACTATAACCAATAGAAATACTTAAAAACGCATTTATTTACAACTTACTACACGACATCCCGACGACGACACGACGTACTAATGAAAATTTAAGTTGTAATAAGTTATATTTGATGTACTTAATAGAAATTGAACATATTTTATATTTTTCCATGACCTTGTCATACATTAAATGATACTGAATAATACATAAAGATGTTTTATTGAATTTAAAAAATATTAAAATGACAGGTTAGTCGTGCCATTTGACTGGCTATTGGACTTGCCTTTGGTCCGGTGGATAATACCTGACTCAACCGGTGGTCGTGGTTCGATTCTCAACCAGAACTTTTCTGTACTACTGTACTACTAATAGTAAGAATGTATTTAAATATACATATGTTTATATGTTTATCAGTTGTGTTATCACCTACGAATAATAATGCTTAAATTGGGATCAGATATCCGTGTGTGAGTTGTTCTAAAATCCTTTTCTTTTCACAGAATTAATACCTTATAATATATTTAATAATTTTTACTAGACTATGTAATTGTTATTCGAATATTATGATTACAAAAGTACATTTAATTTATGATTTCAGCGAGTAATTTATATTCGGCGAATAATTATGCGCACCTATAAAGTTACATTACAAAGAAAAATCCCCTAATGAATCTACGTAACCTGAAATAACATAATTAAATAACTTTAATTTTATTTTTTAACGTAAAAAGTCTTGTAACATCGCAACGACATATCGTACAGTATAAAAGGTCTTCGATATCAGTTGAAAGTTTGCCAAAAGATCAGGGATCACCAAGCGCGCCCACGCTGCTCAAGATTGAAAGGTTTGTGGCTTACACTGAACTATCTATGACGTGCAATAACCAGCTTGATGACACTTTAGCCGATAACTTTTTTAATAATATAAACATGTCAGATCCGCCATTTTTATGTACACCTGTGTAGGTGTTAAAAAGGTGCTGGAAAAGTTCCATAATTTTTTAATCAATTGGCACTTCACGAATGGGACTCTAAATGCAAACCGCACATTTCTAGTTAATATTATGAGATACTGGTATTTTTTACTGAATGGCCTTGTAGATCGGTAGTCGCTGTTTACGAAGACTCCCCAGTTTGATTCTCGTTATAAGTATTATGTGATAGATAAAGGGATTGTCTTGGTGTGTCGGTTGTGATGTAGTTTCGAGTTGTCCATGCGATCAAGGTAGAAACATTTATAGAGAGTTTATTAGTAAGAAATAAAACCCAAAACAATGATTTTTTAAATTTTCCTCTCCAAATTTACTTCTCCTCTGTACTTCGATTTTAAAAGATAAAAATGCTTGAGAATGAGTTATATGAGAATATGAGAGTATGATGAGAGCATACTAGCAAGTACTAGTAAACACCGGTTAGGAAAAAACTCCTTGGGCTTCTAAGCCCACTCATCGTAGGGATTTGTTGGACCATATTAAGACTTTCGAAGAGTGTGTAAAAACCAACTTCGAATAATTTTGATTTTTTACAGTACTCTCTTAATTTGAGCCAGTCCGAGCATTAACATTTTGAACTCAAAAGACTCACAATGTCTTCTACAGGTGACTCCACCTGGACAGAGTGCCTAGGCCGTAGATTCCGCCGCTTCTTCTCCTTCTCCAAGGCACGCTACGCCACTGCAGAGCGACCTGGGCTCCTGTTTCTGACACATAATCTCCATTCAATAACCTTTTCCCCAAAGGTTATCTTAGTATATTGCCAGTCCATTCCTGCTTCAGCCAGCTACGTCTCTGATCAACTTGGATCACCCTCATTCATCACGGATGCCGTCATTTCTGACTCAATCTCATCATGTATACAAACATAGATCTTTACTCTTACTTTCAGCTCATTCATCAGCCTATTAGGATTTATATCTGTATACAAAGCATGTCTATAAAATATATTTCCAATTAATTCTATACTTTTTGTGATTCTTTTATATTATACTGTAAATTTGTGATATTCACTTCAAAACTATAAGAAATAAAAATTCACTAAATTGTTATACGTCAGTAAACAGGTCGTATAAATCATTCATACATAAATGTAAATTGTAATAAATTCTCACGTTTGATAAATTGTTTTGTATTTTGAAAAATAGTTAATGACGCAGTTTAATACCATTCTATCAAAACATTCAATTAGTTTGTATGTTTCTTCTAATAATACTTTTGTATATTTCAAATGAGGTTTTATTTTTAACCGACCTCAAATAAGGGAGGTTAATCGCGACGTATGTTTCTAATATTATTTGTAAATACAATTTTTTTACATATGGGGTTATATACTAGTCTTTCTTAGTATAAGTATATATAAAATGGATGTTTGTTTGTCTTTGCATATCTATAAAATTACTTCGGATTTTGGCCATTACTTTTTTACTTCTATGATCTTTTGGTTCATCCAAACTACATCTAATATACACACAAACTACACACACTCCACACAAACTACACACAAACATACACACAGTTTTAGAATAGACGGAACGATCTCCATAGGCGTCCACAACGATGGAAGAACAGCAGCGTGGACGGACTCAGAGAGCATGCAGTCTCAGTAACCAGATTTGGAGTGATTATTCGAAGCGGAATCTAACCCAAGCCGATTATGCAAATAAAGCAATTAATGCAAAGTAATGAATTTGAAATTTGCGTCTAACTTGCTCTTACACACTCCGCCAATTCCCACTGGAGCAGCGTGGTCGAGTACGCTCTGGGCATCTTCAGTTTATAGAGCAATCAATGGGCTCAGTAGTATTCATGGGTTGACTCTTGAAAGCTAGCCAGCCAGCGGTCACGGTTATCACAATTTCAATCCATAACTGTCCCAGTGCTGGGCTCAGGTGTCCACTCAAAGTGTGAGGGGTAGAGACCATGGTCCACCACGCTGGCCAAGTACTAATTGGTGACATAAAGGTCCTCATGTTCAAGAGACTGCTATCCAAACCTTTTTTATATGCAATAACTGTCAGTTAGCACGTGACCACGAAATTACTACCATTGAGCTGACCTTTACTTTTTTTACAGTCACGATTTGGAAAAGTATAAAAAATACATATTTCCTAATTTCCTTCGTTCTACCGTACTAATTCGTAGAGACGTTCAAATCCGTTCATACTGTGCTACACGTTCGTGTCATTCTATTTTCGAATTTGAATTTCGTACAGACGCCGGCCGGATGTGATTGGATAACCGTTTTACCGGTACACGATTGGCGGTTTGTTAAAACTTGCTTTTATTTTATGTTTTATTTTTAATATTCAGGTTAATTTTAACTTTGGGTTAAATGGTCAGTGTTATACTAATGAGCTACTTGTAGTTAAATAACAAAAGTAACTTTAACGAAGTCCGTATTAAATAAAATGTAATTATAGTCAAAATTATTTTACAAAATAGAAATGGACCTGCTATTTCAAAAATAACACTTTAATTTTTACTTTCTCCATATTTTCTCCAGTTTGTATTTGTCCAGGATTGACTGGTGGACAATGCGATTAGGCATTAAGTCTTGTCTTTTGTATATTCTATTAAGATGCGACATGAATATTAATAAATAATATGTAGTATATACGAGAAGAGACCGGAGCAGGCAGGTCATTCCAGTATTTACAGGTCCGGTAAGAAACCATGGAAACCGAACTGTCGATGAACGCCAGGTGTCCAAAATAATTTTCATGGAACCTAGTTTTACATCATATTGTGACTAATACGCACAATATCATAATTTAATTAATTCCCGAATCCATAGAGCAAAATAAATAGAGAATACCATTTAATAGAAATAATTCGAACTTATAATACAAGTAATATGAACTAGAATTCCATAGGAAACATTAAAAATAAACACAAAATACAAATATACAATAATATATATGTGGCATTCAACCTACAGCGGTAATCTTAATATTCTAAATTAAATTTTTTAATTAATATATTGTAATTTATTTTAATTTACCTACTTTTTTTTATTATTTACCTACCTTTGCAAAATATTTCGTTTTATTGCAATTAACCTCCTACATTTATTTATTTTATAATGTGGATGTTTACGCGAAATATATTTTTTCTTACCATCTCTCTTTCATTCTTTCAAACTGCGAACTTCAAATTACAGTGGTCTTTATTATTGTTATTCTAAATTTAATTTAATTTGCTTTTTTAATTTCCTAATGTCGAGGCACAGGCACCGCGTTTAGTCGTCCGTGCAGACGCTCTTAATGTCACAGACACATTAATCACTACTGTGATGACGCGACGCGAGACAGGTATGTTGCGAGTGCTATAAATCCTTATTTTTATTACAATGTAAATGTCTTCAAGTCGAGAGTGAATAGGCTTCTACTAAGTTAGTGCGCTTTACCATCGAAGACTTCATCGCCAATTACCAGCAGGTGGAATCGTAGTCAAACGCTAACTTATCTAAGATAAAAAAAATGTTTGTTACTCCTTCCATGAGTTACAATGATGATTATAGAGGACCACAGAGTAATTCCTGACTTAACCACAGACACCTCAGCGACATAGACATGAGTAAATTATGGAGTTTTAATATTAGTGCGTGCTCTAAAAACCAGTCATGTTTCATGTGAAACGTGGATTCAGTTTTTAAAATTGACAATCGAGTATTTGGTAACCCTTTGTCCATTAGGCGTGTTATACACCATTTTGGTTTTTCAGTAAATTCCAATTTACGTTATCTCAGCTTGAGCACGGGTCTCTTCTCTGAATGAGAAGGTTAAGGCCATAGTCCAAGACGGCCAAGTGCGGATTGGCAGACTTCACACACCTTTGAGTTTTGCAAACTCCCCGGCATGCAGGTTTCCTCACAATGTTTTCCTTCACCGTTATAGCGAATGGCATTTAAATGCTTGAATCGCACATAACTCTGAAAAGTCAGAAGTACGCGCCCTGGGATTCAAACCCAGACCCCCCCGAGTAGGAGGCCGAATTCTATACCACAAGACTATCACCGCTATACCATTACACCGCCACCGCCATTCTAGATATACTTATCACAAATGTATTCGTTTATCTTGTAGTAGTAGCCTTTATCTAAAAGTTGTGCTTTGACTTTTCTTTTGAATGCCTCACACTGGTGGAGAAAGCTTAGATGAAGAGAGATTACAATAATATATAATTAATGTATGGTCATCCCTCGCTATAACTCGATTAGTGAGGTAGCGGACACACGTGCTGATCCTCGGCGACCCTCGAGGACATTAAACTGCCAAACAATGCCTCCCAGTTTAGAGTGGTCTAACGAGCCTGTCACGTCGTACAGCATCCTTCTCACCCCCCTCATGCCGAGATCCTCCCGACTACTATTTTTAGAATAACGTTTTTAAATTTATTAATAGTCCTTCTTCATCATTTCAACTCATAACTGTCGCACTAACCGCGGGTTTCCACTCACAGTGTGTCGTAGTCCACCACGCTGGTGTAGAACGGATTGGTGGACTTTTCACACCTTTCACGTGATACGCACATAACTTTGTAACAATTAACGATCCAAGGGTTATCTTCTTTGAAATGATAAAAGCCTGACATGGTTGATAAAGCCTTCACAAATCCTCGTCAAGTACCATAAAATGCTGCGTCCGCGACCACAGTTGTACAACAGTACGAAGTGTGAAGCATTCATAGCCCTGCGGCTCGTACCATGTATAATCGGTAAGTCATTTCATGAGCGCTTCCGTGCCTTGGGGGACACTTAAAGACATGGCGGAAGTCTAAAAACCTACCAAATTTTGAGTTCGCCACCAACCCTTCCATCACCCATCCGCGTTAATGCAGCATGATGCAGTTAGGTCCAAGCCTCCTCTGTTTGAGGAGAAACATGCTCAATAGTGATTGGAAGCCACAGTACAAATTCTTCCGGCCATTCCCCCATAAATCGTTCCAGAGACACATACTCGTAGGTACTGATAGTGTTCCAAGCTTTTAGTCCCATCCATTTAGACATTAACTTAGTGTTGCTTTTACAATTGTTATTCAATAGAGAGGGGATTAATTTAAATGAATACGTTTCCCCGAACATAATTACTTAACTAGTATTGCAAAGTTAGAGTACACCCGACGGTTTAGACAAACACTCGTGTTATAGACC